>PVHY01015069.1:0-17943 GCA_004024945.1 Uropsilus gracilis
CTTTCTTTCTTTCTTTCTTTCTTTCTTTCTTTCTTTCTTTCTTTCTTTCTTTCTTTCTGGGTTTTCCTTGATGGAGAATGAAAATGAAAATGACTGGTTTCAAGAGCAAGACAATTCAAGAAATTGCATAACACAGCACTCAGATTCCTGTAGAAATTGGGAATCTATAGGGGAAAGGATACTGAAATGTGAAGTACGTCACTAATAAGAAGTTGTACCCTGCTCCAGTAAAATCCTTCAGAAGTGACTGGACCTAATAGTACACAATTATTTTGTTATCACTAAATCAGTTTCTGACCAGAGCTTATGCCTCCTTTTCTAGCTCAACGTTTATTTTTTGAAAATTGTTGTTGTTCACTCTTTAGAACTCTAAGAACTCTAATAACTATTAACTAGGGAATGAACAAATATGCCTGTGCTATTGAAAGATATTTTATAATAACTTCTGTCTTAAACTATCATTAATTTAAACACTTATGTCTACCATAACTCTTCGTTAAACAGAAAAGTAAAAAGGTCACGATATATACTAGGTTCAGTAGATAACAATGAAAATTCATTCTGTGTTTTACAGACCCTTATGATTGTTACATGGAGAGTACCGATGTATTTACTCCAGGTATATTTCAATGAGTGCTTCAGTTTCTTCTAAATTCAGGTCATGAAGCTCTTTTTTCTTTGTCTTCATCAACAGGCGTATGTATCTACTTCTAGTACAGTCAAATGGAGCAAGTGTATTCTTCAATATTTTCTAATATCTACTGGTAATCATCAGTCTTTTATGTTAAATTTCATTTATTTGAGAGTTTTTTGATTATTAACATACCCAAATCTTATCTACCCCTCAGATTAAACTCAGAAGATAACTTTAAGAACTCTTACCTTTCCCAGACATCATTTTTTGTTACAATGGAAGAGTGGGGTTTGAGAGAATGGAAGGGGCACCAGATGGAGGAAGGTGGGGGAAAAAATAAATAACACAGAGGTTGTAACCTAAAGAACAAAACAAAATAGTATAAATAAAAAATATATATAATGCAAAAAAAAAAAAAGAAAAGAAAGTAAGGTGTGTATTGTTTCCACCCTCAATTCTTGCGAGAGTAGAACTTCACCCTGGTTTTCTTTTGGAATGGCTGTTTCCAGAGTTGCTTCAAAATTTTGGAGTTGATAAAATTAACCTCTCTTTCAGATTCCTCTTACTTTTTTTCTCTGAATCATCTGACACTGCCAACACTTCTTTACAATTCTGTACTCTTTCACAGCATGTGAAAGAAACTCTTCTCAACATTTTTCACTCCTAACCTTAATATTCCCCAAATATTCTATAAGCTCTCTTTTAAAATCTGTGCAGTTGTGCTGTATTGTATCGATGTCTAGAATAGATCGTGTCTGTTCTTACATGTGATAAGTGTGTTGACAACACAATGGCACTATACTTAAATTTTCTGAAGGAAGAAAATGTTTGAGTCGTTCAGTATTCAGTTAGAAACCATTTTAGTGATATACATGTGGAAGTTGTGTGTGTAGAGTTAGTCAAATATGAATTGTCTAGAATAATTTTCACTAGTTACATCAATGACCTTAGCAGCTAACACTATGCAAGTTTGGCTGTCTTTGAAAAGTCTATATGTTATAATCACTAAAGAATTCCATTCTTGAAAATATTTTTCCTATCCATCTAAATATAAATGGCATATTTCTTAATATTTAAAGGTAAGAAAGGTGTATCCTTTTAAAGTAAAAAGGAAAGCAACTCTATGAAAAATGCTACATGAAAATTCTCAGTTATTAATATAACTATGAAATTTCCATTTTTTACAGCACCACAATAAGGGCATGAACAATGGCAGTGTTTATAAAAAATAAGTAAAAACTTTACATGGCAAAAGAAGATATCTTTTAGCTTTCTTTATGTTAATTTATCTTAATTCTTTGATCCTACTTCACTGTCCCTGGGGGAAGACGAATAAAACACATTGTAGTTGCTGTTAATTCAAATATTAATGCTTTTTTAAACCTGGTTTCTCATTCCAGACTTACATGCTAATTCATTGTTTCAATTTGGTGTAATATCATACTACGAATCATAAGCTGTTGGTCAGATGGTATTTTCATGTGAGTTCAGAAAAAAGACATTCAATATGCTTTACTTCCAATTATTTTAATGCTGATTTTATCATAACATACACACGCTACCGGTTGACTGTTATATGCACACACATATTACATCTGTGAACAAATGGTACCACCTTAAATGTTACACACTCATCCACTATACAACTCACATCATAGTATGAGAAGACCAGGGACTGTGTGTTTGCAGAATCTCATGCTCAGTTTTCTAATTTTTAAGCAATTGTACCTATCCAAGAGTTACTGTACTTGTGAAAGCATTAGATTTCAACATTTAGCATAAAGTCAATCAATGAATCTTAGTTTTCCGTATTTCCTTTGCATACTTACATTTCTAAAGATTCTGTCTCTAAAATTCTTTCCTAAGCATCTAGTCCAGAAATCAATAAACTTTTAAAAAATCATTTTATTTCATTTTTTTAAAATTAAGATGGATTTGGTCTACCAGATTTAATGTGATTTGGAGGAACAGGATTAGCCCAGCCATGTGTTGTTGCCATACCACATCCATGGCTGGCTATTAAAGGTCAGTGAGCTGTTTTTATGAAGTGTTTGATAGGGTATGGCTCAGGATTTGCTGAATGTTGATGCTGTAGATGAAACAACATGGAAGTCAGTGAGAGTATTGTGATTTCTCAAAGAACTTCTGAAAAGCTGCAAAGCCCAGAGTACTTGATTTGACCTTTAGGCTCTAGTTACCAGCCCCTGCTCATCCTGTATTATCTCATTTCTTCATTAATACCTTGACAAGTGATATAAATCTATTCAGCAATGTTCTTGGACCCTGATAGAGATGAAGAGCTGCATCATTGGTGTATTTATTAGTATATACATTATTATTATTATATACATATACACAACATTATATACATATCATTTAAGGGTCTTAAAACTCTGTTTAAACTCTGTGGTTGTTTAAATCAAGGCTGAAGTCTGAAAAACACCTTCTGGAATGTTCTCCATATTGACTATATGATCTGTAGATTTATTTTCTTTATGTTTCACATGATGGTTTTTCTTCCTGTTTGAAGAAAATACATTCAATTTCTTCCTATGGAGAATAGGTATTTTTCTTCTTTTTTACTCTAATGAATAATTTTCATAAATCTGGTAATGTCATGGCTCCAAACCTTATCTTTAAAAGAATGTTCACTCATCTCTCTCAAGACAATATCCTTCATTAGGGGTACACGTGAGACCTCTATCTGTGTCCCACTGCTCAAGGCTTTTTGTAAACCTTCCATGCTCTTGTTTTTTCTCGTTATGAATTCTTGCTTGAGCGAAATTACTAGCTTGATTAGTGGACAGAGTTGCTGTTCTACAAGGTACCTGAAGCAATCTTTAAAAGAAATCTTTGGAACAATGCAGGTCTTTCAAAAATCCTAGAGCAGAAGTTAATTTTCATAATAAAAAAGAAAATATTGCCATTCAGAAGTTTCCCAGCCTTGGGTAGGGATACACACACACACACACACACACACACACACGTATATACATATACATGTGTACACATGTATATACATATACATGTATACACATGTATATACATATACATGTATATGTATATGTATAATACACTAAACTGCATCAGTATGAAAATAAGTTATTTTGCCATTTTTAATAATGTGTTTTTCTCAAAGGGTATCTGCTGCCTCTTATTCTTGTTTGTTATTTATTTCAGTTTTATTATGGGACTAGAAGATATAATAGATTTTAAAAGAAAGAAACTGAAGTGAGCCCAATAATCGTTCATAAATATGAAGCTACTAAAAGTCAAGTAGCATACATCAAATAAAATCCGTGTTAAACAATTTGAAACAAACATAGGGAAACATTTGAACCTACCGACAGTGTATTACTGATTGCATTGACCTAAGCAGAGTGCCTAATGGATATCTCGTTAATGGTGATAACTTTGTTTTCCAAAATAAAAGCATAGGGGGTGACTAAAGCTACATATTTTGTGAAAATCAAAGCAAACTATTTTTCATTAGTTTTTTTTGCCATGCCATTGGAAAGAACCAAGAATGCACAAAGATGCAAAATGAATCTGTAAAGATTATCTCGGTGCTATTAGTATCCCTGCTTACACTCAAGATGACAAAAATACCAACCAACTGTAGGCAAACTTGAATTGGAGCTATTTTCATGCTCTGCTCTATTCTCCTTGCATTTTACATTCTTCAAGTGGTTATTGAACCAGACTATGTCACATAATCTCAGTTCAATGTTTCCTGACTACTTTCTTTGATTGTACTCTGTGGCAGGACAATTTTCTTTCCAAGCTTGTAGCACATTTGTAAAAGGTACAGGTATTTGATTCATATCCAATGAAATAAAAAAAGAAATCAGACATTGGAAAAAATGTCTGAAAAAAACTTCAGTCACTTAAGCACTGGCAACATTATGATGATGGATAACTTTTCTTGCCCCCTGTATATTCTTTTTTCTCCCCAGAAATTAATGAATATTAATGTTTTCAGGAAACACAACCCAACTCTTTTCTGATGAAATTTCTTTTCAGTTCTGAGACCAATAAATCTCAGACCAATGTATAGAATTTGAGTAATTTCTAGAAAGAATTCTCTAAAGTTCAACCTTCTCAAACACTTTGGAATATTTCCCAGTATTAGAAGGAAAATTTTTGCCTTGGTTATTTTTCCTAAAATTGCAAATAATCCACAGCTCAGATAGCAGGATACTGCTGGCATCTCTTTCACAAAGGCATCATCACATTGACTTTGTAATTATTGTAGTGTGAGAACAATATGGACCCAGATGAAAAGTTGATTTCTATTTAATTAGAGACTAACTGGAGTGCTGTTACCAATGAAAGAAAAATCACTTCTTTTGTTTAACTGAAAGACTATCAGCCACATTCCAATACTAAGTCATTGAACAAATATTTATTAGACGCCTAGCTTTTGTCAGGTTTTACTGAGGTAGTGGACACAGGTCTGCTTTTTAAGAAAGGAAATACACCAGCAACGGTTTATTGAAACCTCCAGAAAGACACAAGCCAAGGGTTAAATTTCATACAGTGTCTTTCACACTGTCAAACTAGAATATTCTTCCTTAAAGATTAGTCAGAATTCCTTGTTTGGTGTATTGTCTGCCTTCCTGTTTTGTGAATAACTCAGATTATCAGCAATGCAGACACCAGTGAGCTAAGTATAAATGTTTCTCTAGGTACTTTATTCTCCATGGTTAAATAAAACACATCAACAGATCCTGTTTTATTTCTTTCCATAATAAAATCTGATTTTTTTGAGTGTTTATATAGTTTCATCTTTTGGTTTTCTATATATAAAAAAAAGATTTCAGAAAAAATATCAGAGAAACTTCTCTATTCATAAATGTTTTTGGAGATCCCATTTACCAATGAGATGTTATGCTTAATAGCCTAGTCTGGGTACTGAAAAAATACATATGTATATATAATTTTACTGATTGGAATTGCTTCAGGTCAGAAGTTCTTCTTTTCTGAAAATGCATTAAAGGGTTTCTAATTGATGAGTTCTGAAATTTGTTTTATATTCCAGCAGAATTTTGCCAACAAAGTAAATAGGGCTGAAACAGCCATGGTTCCATGAAGCTCAGATGACACTTCTGCAAAATGAGATTCAATTCAGTTACATTTATGAGTAAGAATTAGTTTCCTGGCCTTTGGCTCAGATGATGGGCTCCTATAATTAGACTTTAAAGCTCTGCATGTGATTAAATCTGCAATACTTTGATTCTCCCCATCAAAATACATTATAAACATTTTTGAACCTCTCTATATTCGCCTTCAAGCTTTTGTGCTGCTCTCTTTATGTAATCTCAAAACAGTTTAATAGGACATCTCTTTTGAGTCCTATAAATATAAATACCTCCGGGATTTTTTTTCTTTCTTTTTTTACAAATGAGATAAGAATTACTGTGATGGCTCCTTTTTAATCGACTGTTTAGGATACTTTCAAAAACTTTGAAGTTTATAAAGTAGACGCAGAAGGGGAAAACTGTAAAAACTTATACTGTAAGAGATTCTTTTTGGCATCAAAAGACAAAAAGTCTTGCCAACATTAGAAAGGGACAAAGCCAATAAAATAAAATATCTTTTTGTTATGTATGGCCTCTGGCATATTGTAGTTGCTTAGGAGATGTTCATTTAGTTATAATTATAGTTGTATTATAATTATAGATAATTATATGAAGATTATATAATTTGTTATGATAATGAAAATGCCTTGGAGCTTGCGAACCAGTAATCCCCAATATTAAGATTTTCCTGGAAGTGTCTCCATTTCTAACATGTGCTTTTTACTTTCATGTAATATTAATTTTGCAACAAATATATGGTTAATAAAAATAAAGGCAAAGGCCATCATAAAACTGAAAAGACTATACATTTTTCTTTGTTTTATTGTGGTCAGATATACACAGATACAAAATTTACATTATAACCATTTTTAAATGTACAACTTGGTGGCCCATTGTCCAATCATCACATAACATCTTTCTCCAGCACTTTTTCATCTTCCCCAGCTAAAGCTCTATACCCATAAACAATAACTGCCATTCCCCTTTCACTAGTTCCTGGTGCTTGTCATTTTATTGTCAAGCTATGAAACTAAGACCCTAATATGGGGGATCCCATGGTATTTGTCTTATTGTGACTTTTAATGCATGTAGCATAATGTCCTCAGGGACCATCTACATTGTGCATGTATCAGAACATCAGAAGGATAAATCATATTTCAACTCATGTGCATACCATATTTTGTATTTTCATCCTTGCATGGGCTTTCAGCTTCCTTGTACCTTTTGGCTGTTGTGAATAATCCTGCAACATGTGGGTACAACTCTTTCAGTCTCTTTTTTTTTTTTAGGGTCTATACCCAGAAGTGGGATGGCTGAATATATTTCTATTTTCAGTATTTTAGGGAACCACCATAGTATTACCCATAGCAGTTGCACTATCTTGTGTTCCTGCCATCAACACTCCATGGTTCCATTTACTCTACATCGAGGGCAATACTCATTTTTTTTATTGTTTAAATAATAGCTACTCTAAAGAATGTGAATTCAAATTTTGGCGTGACTTTGGTTTACATTTTGCTAATAATTTGTAATTAAATAAAAGTTTGACAAACAGCAGTTATAGTATTCATTTACAATCTTTTCTCTGTAAAATTTGATGAAAGTTATTTGTCTTTTTTGGTAATCTAATTAAATGTTTGCCAGCATTTTTCTCATCTTGAAGAACCAAATCTTGATGTCATTTCCCTAATTTTATTGTCTCTGTTATAATTTTATTGACTTCAACTAACTTAGGGCTTAGTTTTTCTTTTATATTTTAATTATTTAAAGTGTAAAATGTTTTTGTTGAGCTTTTACTTTTTTAAATGTAAGAACATATTTCTGGATTTTCCTGTAATGAACAGGTAAGTTCATTCCTAATGTTCTGTTGTGACTAGAGAGTATACTTTCTTTGATCTTAAACTTTTAACATCCATTGAGCCTTGTTTTGTGACATAACATATATGCTGGGGTGTTTTCCATTTGTTCTGGAAGAACATGTATATCCACTATAGTTTGGTTTGTACATTACTTACTCTGTGACTGTCTTTTAATTCTAATTATTGTATGAATTTGTTCAAGTACTTTAAAGTCTTGTTGATTTTTTTTCCTGGTAGTTCTCTATTTTATAGCAAGTGAAATACTAAATTCTCCTATTATTGTAAAACTATTTATCCTTTAAATTTAACCTATGTTGCCTTATATATTTAGTAGTTCTAATGTTTGGTTCTTATATGTTTATAATTGTTAAAGCTTCTTGATAAATTGACCCTTTTATGATGATAAAATGTTCTTTTCTCCTGTAACATTTTTTAATTTCAAGTCTATTTTAAGGATAGTAACCCAAACTCTATTTTACATGTCACTTTAATGACATATCTTTGCCAATAATTTTTACATTCAACCTATGCCTTTTCATATCTGATAGCATATTATTTGTTCCTGTTATTTACTCCCAATTTCTTCATTCTGTCCTTTGATTGTAGTTTGATCAATTTTTGACTAAGGTGATTATTGATAGAAAAGTATTATTGTCATATTGTTCCTTTATTTATGTTATATAGCTTTGTTTTCCCTCCACTTTCTGTTTGCTTTTATTTTAATTTTTCACTGAAAATAGTTTCATTTCCTTTATTTTTTTAGACTATCCAATAGAATTTTTGGTGGATTACATTGCCAGGTAACTTTAATCACATAAGAAGTCTTTATTCCTTTAAAAATTTTACCCTTAGATTTTGCTGTTAATTCCACAATACATATTGTATTCCTATTAATGTAGGTTTATTTTTACATTTCTGAAATATCAGAAAAGGGAGGTGTGCAAGAAGGTTAAGATGATGTCTCATGATTGATAAGGTAGAGGGAGAACCCTAGGGATATGTATATATGTACATGTATGTATATACATAAATATATACACAACAAAATGATTAATACAAATAAAAAATAAAAGAAAATTAAAAATGGAGTTTCTAATCAAAGTTACTGCAGTTCCTAAAATAATGTCATTTTATTCATTATTATTTTCTTATAGTGTTAATGAGGAAAAATTCCTAGTTGACATTGAATTAAATGACATTATTGGGAACCTGTTTTATTAGCCTTCATTTCACTTAAAGTGTCATTTCCAAGATACTGTGAGTATATTACTTAGTCTACAAAATTACCAGTTTATGATGTTCTTCAGGGAACTTTGTTTTCTAAATGTTCTGATATACATTTTATTGTCTGTTCATTTCAACGGGAAGTATTCTCTTTAGCATTTCTTGAAGGCAATTCAAGAGATAACAAATTACCTCAGCTTTTGTTTATCTGGTAGTATCAGATGATAATCTGATAGTATCTTAATTTCTTCTTCTGAAAAGACAGTTTAGGTATATGTACAATGATTTGTTGACATTTTTCTTTTTCTTTTGGTGCTTTAAATATATTGTCCCCCATCTTCCATTCTATAAAATTTCTGATGAGAAATGTGATGATAATCCTAAGAAGTAGCTTGAGTTTCTAAAAATGTGACAAACATTATAGAATGTCATGCCATGAAATTTTAGAAATAATAGCTTAACTCAACTGCACAATAATTGAAGATCTGTTTCTGTTGTGCATTTGGGTTCCAAGAATGCATAGACCTTTCAATTTGAAATCCAGGCAAATTAGATTAAGTTACATGGTAGAGTATGTGAGACTGGACGTAAACTGTCATACCATAGGATAACAGTTTCTTCAGTTGGAGACTAGTGAAAAGTAGCTGTGCTATGTTCTCTGTCAGAAAGCATTCTGGCTGTTAGCTATTGAGTTACAGGTTTTCAAGAGTACTATAATTGCAGGGCTGCTTATTTTCAAGACTTTCATTAAGCTTGTTTTGGGAATAGGGTAAGTTAAATCAGCACAATATGCATGATCTAGTTTTTTATTTTTGAGTAAATGCTCTTCAGATTATTGAAAGCATTTGATCAATTAAATTTTTACAGTTGTGATTGAGTTGATTTTGTCAATTTTTGGATTTCTTATTATTTTTGTGAATGAGCTGCATTTTATAAGTCCTTACTCTTTGACATTCCTGTTGACCTTACTTTACTGATTAATTCCAACTTTTAAAATAAAGCAACTTAGTTGCATACAAATCATGTGCTCTTTAGGGTCATCATCAGCAAGATCAGCTCAGTTTTTTATTATACTTTCAGATGCCAGTTAATGTAATTGTTATTGAGAAGTTATGTGAAGTAACATTTCCATTGAAAGCTCTGTAAAGTAATGAGGAATAAAAGGACAATTTTAGTAACATTCAGATGTGAAGTTAACTCATTTTATAGATATTGTAAGCCTCACCATTTCTTTAAATGGTGAGAATTACAATTCTCCTTTTCACCATTCTCCTTTTCACCATTTGAACCAGTGATTACAATTCACAGTTTGCATTTGTATAAACAGAAAATATTCAATGTTTTTTTTGCAAACAGAAGCAATATAAACTTTCATTACTGGGTAAGGATTTTTAAGCATTGGTTATAACAAGCATAGTGTGATCATTACACTGGAAGTGTTTTTCATAAAGATAGTCTAGGGATTAAAAATGGAAAGATTAAGACAGTTTAGGTAATTTAATTTAAATGTATTTATGATGGTATTATATCAAATAGATTGTTTGCTCAGCAGAGTGCTAAACTTGTTTCTTGTTTCAGAGTGAATGAATTTATTCACAATTAAGACTTACAGTGCCAGAAATATAAAAACAAAAAGAAAAGCAAATTTAGGAATGTTCTCAATAGCCTGAATGCAACGTATAATCAAAAATGCAGTTTGTATAGCCACAGTGTCTAATTTTCTGAGGAATTTTTACTTTCTACTACTACAAATGACTTCAACTGAGGAGTAAAACAAGAGATAGAATCAACTTGGAGAACTCTCAGATTTCCTGTCTTACTTTCAAAGAAGAATGAAATGAAAGGTTGTGATTGGTAAAGGCCATATAATGAAAACCGTAACTGATTTTGAAAGTGGGTGACCAGGAAGGGCTTTTTGCCTTTAACTTAAACACCTACAGGCCTGCTTCTCTCTCTGGAGCAGGCTACTAACAGTTCCTTTGCAAAAGTGGGAGACCAGAAGAAGACTTTCTGACTTTAACTAAACACATATAGGCCTGCTTCTCTCTCAGAAGCAGGCTACAAACTGTTAGATTAGCAATTGCCTTTACCTTTAACCTAGACACACCTCTGCCTGCTTCTCTCTACAAAGCAGGCTGCAAACAGTTAATTAGCATTTACAGTGTATCTGCCACTATTGATAGGCAAACATCAGCTACCAGCTTCTCTCTGCTTTCTTTCCCTTTTTCAGACCTAAAAGGAAAAACTTAAAAACACAGTTTAAACTCTACACTCATGGGTTCTTACACCATCCGAGCCTTCTCAACCAAATTACCAAACCAATGCAAGACTATCAGTTAAGACTAATTTATATATGGACAACCCAATGAAAGTACACAACTGCGGGAGGGGACCAGCTGGAGTGGCCAGGGAGGGGAGGTGGTGGGGGACCCCCAGGGACCTCAATGAAGTGATTGATGTGAAATATATATATATATTAAAATTAAAAAAAATTAAAAAAGACTAATTTATTTCTAACAAAGTGACTCTCTAATTACTACAAAAGAAAACATGTAAGACTCAGATTACTTTAACATTGTCCAAAACCTTTCTCAGCATTGTCCAAAGTCCTTTCCCCAGATTGCCCAAAAATCCTCAGTCTCTCAGTCCTGATCATCTCACCAATGTCCAGTCAGAGTCCATCTCCAGACGCTTGAAGACATGTTCCTTTGGCTGCTCCCTTGGCTTGCTCCTCCTTGTCTTCCACGCTGTGTTCCCCTGGTAGCAGAAACTCCATGGTGCCGAACCAGCCAAGTTCACTTTCTTCTCAGGCCTAACTTTTGCACAGCCTTTCACAGACACAAGTCAAACTCAGCAAAACAAACTCCAACATGGAGTTCAAATCTGCAAACTCCTTAACTGCATCTAGCACACATGCTGCCAGTCTGGGTCAGCCAAGGGTTGCAGGCCCCCGGTGGCCACATGGCCAAGCTCACATGACTCTCTCTATCTATCCGAATCTCTCTCTCTATCCGATCTCCACATTGCCTCTGAAAAATTCGAATCCTTCTCTTTGTTTGCACACTCTTTATATACCCTGATTTCCCTTCACCTTGACCATTTCTCTACTTTCTCCCCCTGCATCTCCCTGAAGGGAAATTCCAACTAATGTCATTCTCACATTTTAGCATACCTGTCCTTGAAATCTGCAATCTTAAACAGGAGACAATGGGGGTGGGGGGTAGCACACCCTATCAATTTGCTTCAAAAAATCAACATTTGGCTTCTACCTCTGCTATTGTTAGTGTTGGAAAAACAACATGGTTCGTGGGAAATATGTCTTTAAGATTCAACATTCTCAAATTTCATAATTGAATAGCAATGATATAACTAATATGCAAATTAATAGACGAATCTATGAGAATGGTGGACTTTTTATGCCTGTATAAATTTATTGTATAAATTATTTATTTACATATCTATTTCATATCATTGTAATCCCCAGGGTTTACCCACCACCTCCCCTCCCTGCTTGCCCCAGCTGGTCCCCCCTCCCTGTTGTGTGCTTTCATTTGGTTGTCCATGTATTAGTGAAACCATGTGGTTTCTGTTTTTTCTTTCTGACTTTGAAACAGGGTATAAAGAAAACTTTCTGACTTTAACTGGACACACCTATCTGCCTGCTTCTCTCTACAAAGCAGGCTGCAAACAGTTAGATAGCATTTATACTGTACCTTTACCATTGATATGCAAAAGCCAGCCAGCTGCTTCTCAGCTCCCAGCTCCAAAAATTGCAGAAAAACTTAGAAAACAGTTTAAACTTTCCACTCTTGGGTTCTTACCACCATCCCCAGCCTTCTCACCCAAAATACCAAACCAATGCAAGACTATCAGTGCAGACTAATTTATTTCTAAAAAAGTGACTTTCTAATTACTACAAAAGAAAACATGTAAGACTCAGATTACTTTAGCATTGTCCAAAACCTTTCTCAGCATTGTCCAAAGTCCTTTCCCTAGATTGCCCAAATATCCTCAGTCTCTCAGTCCTGATCATCTCACCAATGTCCAGTCAGAGTCCATCTCCAGATGCTTGAAGACATGTTCCTTTGGCTGCTCCCTTGACTTGCTCCTCCTTGTCTTCCACACTGTGTTCTCCTTGTCACCTTCAGGTAGCAGGAACTTCATGGTACTGGACCCAGCCAAGTTCACTTTCTTTTCAGGCCTAACTTTTGCACTGCCTTTCGCAGACACAAGTTAAACTCAGCAAAACAAACTCCAACACGGAGTTCTAATCTGCAAACTCCTTAACTGCATTCAGCACACATGCTGCCAGCCTAGGTCAGCCAATGGTTGCAGGTCCCCGTGGCCACATGGCCAAGCTCACATGGCTCACATCTTTACAAGATGACCGATTCCCATCTCTCCTCCATTGAACCTCTCTCTCTTTCCATCTCCATATTGGAATCCTTCTCTTTGTTTGCACACCCTTTATATACCCTGATTTCCTGCCTTCCAGGAAATGTTTCACCTTGACCATTTCACTTCTTTCTCCCCCTGCATCTCCCTGATGGGAAATTCCAACTAAGGTCATTCTCACATTTTAGCATCTGTCCTTGAAATCTACAATCTTAAACAGGAGACAATTGGGGGGGGGGAGCACACCCTATCAACTTGTCTTTGCTAATATGATTTCTTCTAGGTTCATCCATGTTAACATAAAATCATCAAATTTGTCATTTTTTTTAATTGATGAGTCATATTCCCCAAAGAATCTACAGAAAAACTTCTCAAATCAATAACCAGTTCAGTAAGGTAGCCAGTTACAAAATCAACACATATAAATGGGTAGCTTTCTTATATGCAAAAAGCCAAACAGAAGAAGAAGAAATTAAAAACAAAAACAAAAACGAAAAACAGCACCCCATTTACCATAGCTCCAAAACCAGTTAAATACCTGGGAATAAACTTAACCAAAGCATGTGAAAGATCTGTACAAAGAAAACTTTAAAACACTGCTAAAAGAGATAGAAGAAGACATAAGGAATGGAAAGACATTTTCCCTGCTCATGGACTGGAAGAATTAACATCATAAAAATGCCTGTATAAATTTTATAAGTGAGTTGTTCTTAAGTCATCACAATTAATGTTCTCTAAAGGATATTTTATACAGTAATTGAGTGTTTGATTTGCTTTCTCCATGCTTCCCAGACTTATAGTGATGATTTTTTATTTCAATTTGAGCACATGGTAAATTCCCATGAAAATAAGAATTTTTGCATGTTGAATTGCACATCTTCCTTTCTCTTAGAACATTTGCATTGTCATCAAAAGTTAAGTGCAGAAATTCTTTTCTTTGCAGTACAGTGCTGCTGGGATATTTTGAATACTGCTAGGGTAACTGGATATTTCCTGGGAGTATTCAGGTGATTCTTTTTTTCCATGAAGAAAACATTCTTTTATCAGTGTCATCAGCTACTTGTGTGTGGCTTGGTAGGAAGAAAGGGAATGGGAGGAAAGATCACAATAACTTAAGTTGCAACCTGCTGCTATGGGTCTGACAGCAGAATTAATACTTTTTCTCTGTGGGAGATTGTTAACCTGTTACCAGCAAGTCTGCTTCTTGCTGAACCTGGTACAATATTAATGGGAAGACACAGGAAGAAGAGGGGAGGTGTGTTCTAGGCCATGCCAGGCCACTGCTACTACAGTTAATCAACTCCCAGCTCTTCTTAGAAGTTTCCTTTCCCACCTCTTTGAATTAAATACGATTGTATTTGTTAATGATACAACAGGGAGTTATTGTGAAGTTTGGAATGAGGAAGGTGGAGCTCACAAATGCTTTTCTGTTCAACTTTACAAAGCTCAATTTGTAGACAATTCGACAATACTTTCAAATAATAGAGAAATTTCTGAGTTTGAAGAGGTGTTGGATAAACATGTTTCTTCATTTAGCATTATTTTCTAAAGAAGAGACTTCAGTTCAAATTATAAAAATTCAATTTATTTTATAATTCTACTAGAATTATATTTATTTATTTATGTATGTACGGGATCGTGACTAACACATTTAAGACATACTATAGACTTTTATGTGTAAATGTACACACATGGAGACTGTGGATTATTTTTTCATTGGTTATATATATATTCATCTTATTGCTAAATTCTTCCACCACCATATCACCCTTGAACCATCACCATGATTCCTCATGTTCATCCCTTCCCTAATTTTGTCCTCCCTCCCTCCCTCCTTTCCTCCCTTCCTCTTTCCAGACCCTGGGTTATAAAGGAAAATATTCAAGACATAAAAGGGTTACTATTTAAAAAATAAGAAATTACTATATGTCACACTAGTAGGAATATTTCTGCATGACTACTTAGGCTTGTTAGAGAGCATGGTATGGAGAGTGTTAAGCTGGGAACAAATTGTGAAGATATGCCAAAGAAGATTATAAGAGATTTTAGTTAAGATTTTAGTTAAGAGGTTTGGAGAACATTATAAAAAAGTCCCTGCTTAGATCCCATTTATATTTTACAGAGGAAATCTACTACAGTTAGTACTAAAGTTACTAATTTTGAGTTACTTTGGGAAGATTTCTGAGCTCTTCAGAAAGAAAGAATTTCTGATGTTTAAACAGCTGAAATATCATATTTGTATGTAGAAATATTGAAATTTTATATTGAAATGTTTCCTAAAACTGAAAATAATTCAGAAATTTCTTATTGGTTTAAAGATGTTATTTCCTTTAGAAATTTCTTTATCTGTTGGTAACAGGAATTAATGTTTTTACCTTTGTAATAGAGAGCATACGTTAGGACCCTGGATTAACTTATTCAATGGTTGCCTTTAGATACATATAATCCAGATATTAATTATAAATACAAGACTATTTAATGAATTGTTTAAGTCTTAAATAGTCCAGTTACTAGAAAAAAAATCCTTCAAGATTTGGAAACTATTTATAATCTGTTGATCCAAACTCTTGGGGAATATACCTCCAAGGCAGGAACTGGTCTAGTTTTGCTATGTCATTTTATTTGTCAAATCTACAGTTGAGTTCATTACTTCTATTTAATAGGTCTCTTGGTGAATTCGGCTACTTCAAATCACTACTGGAAATTAGAAAATAGTTTTTAATCAACTCTGATCATTAATTTAACAAATAATGAACAAAATAGGCAGAGGTGAGATAAAATTTTTGCATATATATCATAAATGCAATTTTAACTTTTTCTAGAAATTTCAAACAAACACTGTAAATACAGTAACATTTCCATCTCTCCATAATTTAGATTTAAATATTATTAGTATCTTGCACTATTTGTTACAGTAATTTTTGCTTTTAAAAACTATATTCTGAACCATTTGAACACATGCAGATGATTGCATAAAATACCACTACCCAATGATTTGGCACACCTTAAAATTTTCCTCACCAAGGGGAAAATCTAAAAACTTTTTATGCTTAGAAACCTCATGCCCCTTCCTCCTATTTATACTTTACTGTCTCTTAAGTTTATCTAGTATCTTGGCTTGTTTATGTGGAATCATATGATAGGTATCCTTTGTGGAGGGTATATTTATTTAACAGTGTGTCTGCAATATTCATCCACATGAATGGATCTAGCATTTTTTGAAATTAATTTTTAAAGCATATTGTGTGAATATGCAATGATTTCATTATCCATTCTATTCATTGCGAGACATGATGAATGAGTTGTGGCTTTGTATAATACAAACAATGCTATATTAAAACCTCTTACGTGTCTCCCACTGGGGACATGGGTATTCACTCACCATCTGCTGAGAAAAAATTTTAGGATCTTAAATTATATGGACATGTGTTTTAGGAGCTAGTGCCTATTTGGTGAAATTTAGTTGTTAGTTAATGATTTTTTTTTGCCTATCAGTTACTGAGAGGAACTTAAAAAAGAATAGTGTTCTTTACATGCCCACAGACTGTCTAGTTCTCTTTTATTTTTTTCCCAGTTAGTCCTTAGTTTTTTTAGTGTCCTTTCTGCTTCTGACATTTATTATGAGTGACCGTGATGATCTCTGAAAATGAATCTTCTAAGACTTACTCTCAGGGATTCTCTCACCTTATCCCACCTTTGCCCTGAAGCAATTAATTAGAATTTTTTGCTCAGTATTATTTTTTACCACTTTTTTGAAACACCCCCCACCCAATTTGGAGATTTTCTTTCCTCAGCTTGATTACTTTTCTTGAAACTCTTTAATTAGGAATTCCAATGAGTCCTTTTTCCTCTTTAACCCCCACTTAATTTTAAGGATTTAAAGTATTTTTGCACATCCTTTTTCTGTGTTACAATTTGTCAATTATCAAACTATTTCATTGAAATTTAAGTGAGAGTGAAAATGATGGTGATAGCAGAGTGCTTAAAGCATCCTTCACTTTCATTGAACTTGTGTTTCCATTTGTGAACATTTGATTGAAGAACAACTTTTTCCATGTCTCCCAAAACAAGACATTTGTTTGTATTTCTTATTCTTAAACATTAACAGAATAAACTGTTTTCCGTGCTAATCTATGATTAAAGGTAAAAAGAGTTGCCAAATACTAGTGAGTTAAGAAAACTGAGACCCTATGGATAGCAGAATTTGAAAAATACCAAATTTGATTCTGAAAATCTCAGGTTATGATGGAACTGGAATATTAGTAAAGAATTCCTTTTTTAATCTTTCTGTTTTATAAAGACTTCTATTCTTAGTATTATATAGTGAAGAATTTATTTACCACATAGAGATGTCAAATAGACTGCAAGATAAACAGTTGAAAAAAGATTTAATTTATTGGCAGCATTTGTTGTAAATAAATATTTTTTGTAGTTGACAAAGTAAAATAAAATTGTGTTTAACAGTGTTTGCTTCTGTATGGTTGAGTAAGATAATTTTAAATTTTCTTTCATGAACTTGTTTTAAGCATACATTTTATTTTTAAATTAAACACATTAAATCAGTGTCAGGTTGACATTATTCACATAATAATAGTTTGAAAAATAATTTAATAGCATAATAGAATCTCCATCGATGGTAACATCATAATATAAATGAGGATTGCTTGGAAAATCTAGAAATGTAATTTTCATGAGAATTTTTATTAAGTACTTATACAGTCTTTTAAATGAAATCTGAAATAGCATTGCA
>PVHY01015069.1:26238-37030 GCA_004024945.1 Uropsilus gracilis
TCTGTTAATATGTTAATTGCATATACTCATAGAATGCTGATTGCCAAAAACACTATATATATCCATAAAAATCTCAAATAAATCGCAGCAGATTCACCACCCCTTGAGTGTGTGCGTCTGTTCGCCATTCGCCGGCTCCTGTGTCTTTCCTGCCCAGCTGAGCTCTGCCCATCTGGCCTGCGCCCTTGCCCGGCTGGTCCGCAGCAACAAGGTCCTTTTCAAAGAGTGGATGTGGTGAGTAGATGTGGTTTCTATTGTATTATCTGTCTTCTGTTTTCATTGTTTCTCCTCTTTTAGAGCGATGGGTCTTAAGTAATTTTTAGTGCCTTCGAGCATCTAGGGCTTGTCGTATAAACCTTTCTGACTGGGGTGTCTTGATGCTCTTGGGTAGTGTGTGTCCTTGGTTCTCTAGTCTCTTCTTCCTGGCTGCTGGGGTACAGGCTTTTCGCCACTAAGTTGAATGTCCCTGGGCCAGTAAAAATCAGTCCCCACCTCGTCTGAATAGCAGAGGTCCATTCCGTTGCAAAGCTCACAGTCCCACCTTATCTACCCCACCTCGTCTGAATAGCAGAAGTCCATTCCGTTGCAAAGCTCACAGTCCCACCTTATCTACTAGGTGCATTACCTTGGCAACAGGAGGTAGTCAGGTGCTGGCTGGAGCCCTCACCTGGGCCCACCAGGCTGCTGGGGTGGAAATTCTTCACTGCCAAGTTGGATTTCCCTGGGCCAGTAAAAGTCAGTCCACCCAAAGGTAGTGTTTAAAGACTACCTTAGAATACTCTAGTAATCAATGAAGAGATATTATTATATTCTCTTTAGTGATGTGTCTTAGACATATACGAAAGTAATTTATTATAAAACAATGTAGAATTTGCTTTATTGCTTTGCTCTAGCACATTTTCTGAGTACTCAGAATGCTCTGTAAATGCCTCCATCGTTACTTGTCTATCTTATATCTAAAAGTGTTAACTGAGTCAATATAAATTTCTCTTCACATGTTAACCAATACCTTACTTTATTTATGATATTTTGAAATTGTTTCTTTCCTTCTTTTGATCTCATAATTTCTCTCTGGAAGTAACTGGAGTGCTGATCTTTTCCACAAATCTACAAAGCAAGTTTGCATGATAAGTTGATTTTTCATTCCTTATGGTTACCAAGCAGGTAATTAATTATTTAAGAGCTTTGAGGCCCCTTTGCTGAAAGGGCCATTTCTTTATACCCTTCATTATCTCCTATTTTCTTCCCTCTCTGACATTTTGTTCCACTCTTTTGAGATTGCTGCCTAAAAGTCTGGGCCTTAGTGGAGAAGAACCTGAAAGAATGTACATCACCGGTGTTCCCCAGGCATTGTATGCACTTAAAAATAGAGAAAATAGCAGACTCCGATATTGAAATGCTCATTACCACAGTACTTTCTTTACTGATAAGATAGCCTTAATCTTTGATTCCTGGTAATGTATTTTTTATTTGCCTGTTGTTTTGTTTGTTTGTTTTTAAGGCAATACTCTTGATGATGTGGAATTTTCCTATGTATTTTTGCACTTTTGTTACATACCCCAACATGTGCTTGCCCAAGGAGATTAATCACTGCTTGATTCATCTTCATTAGTGATATGATTGAGGATGTTGATTAACAGCTGTTCTAGCTTGCTTTTAAGGAGGTAAGGAGTCAACAAGTACATTTGGAAAACACTTATAGTACTAGAGTTTACATTTGCTCCTCCTAGGGGTCATAATGAGAAAGACATGCATTTATGGCCTTGCACATTTGCTAAAATAAGACACATATTGAGAGGATAATTTCCAAGAAGTCATTTTGTGTCACTGGCATATTAATTCCCTCAGCAAAATATTACCTCATTATGCATTATAGACTGTGATTATCAGAAATGTCCACTGCACTGTTGGTAGGTGTGTCCTCTGATGTAATGATCACCTGTGTCTGCTCAAAATTCACTTTTAATGATTTCCTGGTAAATTTTGAGCAATTTTAAGGTGATTTTTGGGGGGCTGCCATCATTTTTCTTGCCTCTTGTATCCCTTGCTGGTGAGGAAATTATTTCCTTCCTTCATGCAATAGATGCCATCCACAGTTTTGTTTTTATATTGATCTAATATTTTTGGAGTATTTATATGGAGTTTATGTTGGTTTACATCATTGTTTCCATCACAGAAATAGAGAATTTCTTCTTCCTGGTATCAATGCCCTAGTATGTCCATGAAAAAGAACCCATGGTCTACCTCTATAGGCCCTTGTTTTTTCTCCCACTTTGTTCTCATCCACCCCCCCCCATGCCTACATTCCAAATTTAACTTTCAAGGGTTAGTTTCTTAGTTTAATGTTATCTGATCCTTTGTCGTACTTTTCTTTATTCCACATATAACTGACACCATCTGACATTGGTCTTTCTCCTTCTGGGTGATTTTGTTTAAGAGGATACCTTTCAACTTGTTTTTAACCAACTGAACTTCACTCCGTCATATGGGCATGTTCCACTATAGCTTTGGGGCAGTAGTTTTTCCCAAAGCTATTAAAACCCCTGTGTTTCGCTGAAACAAAAATGAACTTAAAATGTGATTATTTTTGCCAGTTGCATTGCTGGGGGTGCAAAGTTCAAAGGGTAATCTGTCATTGACATGTAAGAATTGCAATGTTTTAAAACAGTCTAACAAAACTTAATATAATTCAAATTATTTAAATGTATTCAGTATTTACTGTTTTTTTCTTGCTTTCCATCTTTTTTCTCCTGTTCTTTTCCCAGAAACTAGCCATTCCCTTTTGATTTAAAATGCCACATATCTTCAATATAACAGTGTTATAGATATTCTATATCTATTCTTTGCTGATAATTTATCTAAAAGAATGAGCTAGCTAATCTTTTACATCATTTACTGCATTTATGCAATATTATGATCTATTTCATTAAGAGATACAGCTTTGTTATATTTTGTTTCCATTTGCCTTCAGTACCCTCAGTGGTTACCTGTTTGCACACACCTACACATGAACTCAAAATGTGATTATTTTGAGTTCATGTGTAGGTGCAACACATATGCACACACTATGAAAGATTTACTCTATTGATATATGGGCTCCATTCTTTCATCATTGGGTCTGATATCATTTTAAATTCTAGCTAAAGTTTGCTCCAACTAGATATTTGTATTTTTGGTCTATTATTAAGGTAATTGGTTTTGTCTTTGTGTCTGTGTCCTGGGCAGCCCATTCTACAAGCTGTATTTCAGTAGAAACATAGTTTAATCTCCCACTCACTTTGCGTGTTATTATTTTCCAAAGAGCCCAGCTGCACTATTCAACTGAAAAATCACTTTCGTCTAGTCTGTTTAGAAGCAAGGATGAGGATAATTTCACTCTAGAGGATTATTTCCACTTGACTAAGACAGGGTTTCAGATATCAACCCCAGCTTTGGAAAAGTATACTTATAAACCAAAACCAATTGGACAATGGATAGAATAATTTTCAAATTAGAGACAGAATTGTAATAGTGAAAAGATACTTTCCCAATCATAATGTGTACACTAAATGCAAATCAATCTTTTGTTAGGATGAACATCTGCAAAGAAAGATTATTCCAAGGCAGTAATGTTCCACCTCTGTCCCTCACACAATGTAACTTGGTACATGTGCTACATGGACTATAGAACAGACATTCTAGTTTACTTCTAAACTGTTTCCCTCATCATCACATTTCGTAAGATCAAACTAACTTCTGAGATTAAAATGTGAGACTGGGAAGAATGGAAATGCAAATGTGAAGACAACAACTAGGGAATTCATGTCATCATATTAGGAAAGGGAAAATTTAACTGATATTTTCAAATTAGCTTCCTCTCTTCACGCCGTCCATGGTTCTGTCCATGGTGCTTACGGCTGCGTGATTATTGCATACTTCTTTTTTTATTTTATTTTATTTTATTTTTGTTAATTGATGGTTTGTCCTTCCAAGAACATCAGACCACAAGGTTAAGAACTTGGTCCTTTTTTAATCACTACTATAAGTGGAATCATAAAATAGCAACACACTTAGTAGATACTAAAGAGTCAATGTTGAATGTATCAGTCATTGAGAACATAAACCCCAGGATGGTCATGGGGACAGTAAAAAATACTGAGGCTAGGGGAGCTCAAAAAGAATGTTTATGAAGATCCAGATCCTTCTTAGTACTTTGTCAGCTTTTATCAATGTTGTGACCAGACTTCAGAATGTCTAACAATAAACTCCCTTCACAACAGTTAGAGTAAGATGTTTTACAAAGACAAAGGTGCACTTACTATTTGAAAGTCCATGTATCTGCCTCTCATTTTTTTGTCATGGGGGAGTGTGTCTTACTGTCCACAATCAATGGAGAGTGAACTAGTTTGTAATATTTGCTTTATTCCATGTCTATGGAATGTCCACATATGTGTTTTTTATGCATATAGACTTCAAGATAATTTCATGCTTGAAGAATATTTAAGGAAACTTAAATTACTCTTGGTTCATTAAACTGTGAGGCTAACTTGTGTACCAAACACATTATAAGGCAAATGTTATCATGATATGATTAGGAAGAAAGATTGATGGTAAAGTTTGCTGCTATTCTTCTAAGATAGCTACTATTTCAAGAAGGATTAAGATGACTTTTTTTGAGTACCAATTAATGATATAGGGCAATTTCTTGAAAACATTCTTTTAACAATGGTCAATTTTATTTAATTGGAACACTTTAACCCTGTGGTAAAGGCAATATGGAAGTATTATAAGTATTTACCATTTAAAACTTTAACGCTAATTAACCTCAAAGGGTCTAGTCATTTTTTACTATCTTCTAGCATTATGTGTTTACAGTATCTTTATGCCAAAACAAATTTATTTTCTTTAGCCTATTAAAGTAACATAGCTTTGAAACAATATTGCTGAGAAATAGGAAATGTCTTTTTATAATCTTTTCATATACTCACCAAAATCGGTTTGGCCAATCAATGATCTTTATTTTCCAACTGGCACTGGCTATCCTGAATGTTTACCAAATGTATTTCATTTTTAATGAGATTCTGTTGGCCTTGGTGTTTAACTGCCAGAGGGTGCAGCCATGTAGCTAGGACTGATCAGTGTCTGACATAGTCCAAAAAGTCAGGATAATTTAGTCCTGCAGAATTCTTGGCAAAGATTACTTGTTCATGCTCATCTGAAATCATGGAGTAATTACACATTTTCAATTTCACTTTGCTATAAGCACTTGCTTTAAAATAATATTTGGGAGTTTTGTCTTTATCCTTCTGACAACAGTAACAGGAATTTCAAAAAGCCTCTGGTCTAAACCAAGGTTTAGGTCAAATTTGAAATAATCCAAACCAGATGGTGAAATATTCAGTTTTGGTAAAGTCTACATCTTTAATCTTCACTGGCAAGTCAACTCAAACTTTAATCACAATAAAATTTTCAATTTAGACACATTTTTAATGTAATGAATCTTATTATATCCAATCCTATAATTCATTACTTACATTTTATTTCCCAAATCTATGATTGGGTAAATTATTTCAACTTTCTGTATCTCAGTTTCCTCTTTCATGAAAAAATAATTTGGTTAGGGAAGCTCAGCCATTAAAGATAAGAGTTTTTTGTATCATATTTTAGGAATAATCATGATTGTTTTCCTTTAAATAGAGCCAAAATTTTTGAGCCAACACACGCAAATCATGAGATGTAAGGTCAAAATCTCAATTCTAGGTTCACTTGGAAAATATTGCCCATGGCAATAATCTGGAGAGAGATCATATCTGCACAGTTAACTTCACTGCCCATAAGTCTGTCTTTTACTTCCTTCCTCTGACTTCGAAATGAAAGGATATTCCTATTTGTCATGTATTTGCAAAATATCATAAACATACATATTTTCTGTCTCTAACCTAAATAAACTCATAAAAGTATACTTATAAGGAATGTTTCAGGAAAATTAATACATTACCTAGTGGAACTGAATGACAGTCTTTTGTGTATAACATGAAAATCAAGTGTATCTATGTAAAAACACAGCACTTGAAGTCACCATTTTTAAACAAATCATGCTGCTTGTGATGAACTGAATGCAGGAAAGCTATGCCACAAAAAAGCTTAATGAAATGAAAGGAAAATAGTCAAATTTCAAGAGGATTTATTTTTTAATGAAAATAAGCACTCTTTCTTTGGAAAGCAGTCAAAGCATGAAGGAAAATTTGTCATACATAAGTGCTTTTTAAAAAAAGGTTACTTTGAAGAGATACTATTATTAAATGAGGAAAAATCCATAAAGAAAAAAAATAAGCAAACATTAGCAAGCAATGCTGAAATGCTACTTCCCCAGAGTTTAAAAATTTGAAATATAACTGAGCACATCCAATATAGCTGAGTTAATAGTGAGAAAGGGTAAGCGATTTGTGATGTTTTTACCTGCCGCTGATGTCATATGTTTGATATGTCAGTGAAATTATGCTGTGAAAGGAACTTGCAGACATGAGTTTTATGGTGGGGACATATGTAGTGATTGCTGGATCATTCTGAAAATGTTTAACATAAGACTTTTAAGGTCAAGGACTAAGAGCAATGTTTCAAAGATAATCAGTTCATTTTGGACTTAATATGACTCTTAAATTTTATGTCAGATGTGTTGCAATGGCAGAGGATGTATCTTCTCTCAGCTTATCATTTACTATGATCTGCTTTAAGTAAGAAGTTGAGAAGGTATTCCGTATATATACTGGTGAATCAAGCATCTGCATGTGTTCTCATAGCTTCAACAATCATCTACCCAATTATCTGGAATTTAGGTGATTTGTCATTTGAAACTTAACAGTTTCTCTGAAATGTAATATGGAAAGAGTTTATGTCATCAAAGACAAAAATAATTCATCTTAGCTCACAAGCAAAATGAGATCCACAAGTCTTTTTGTCATTATTTATTATCTGAACACCTTATAAAATGCTGTGTAGAAGAAAAGTAGTAACAGAGTAGATGCTTTGCTTAACCATTTTGCTATGAAATTATGCTTTTGATAAATTCATTTGTCAAAGACTAATGTGATCCATATTTGTTAGAAATAACCTTGATGTCTTAACAGGATTTCCTAATAGCATTCCTTGTATTGGGAGTTGTGAAAGATTGTTTAGAATTCTAACAATACTGATGACTTTACAAAGCTCAGTCATATAATATGACTATGTGATTCAAGAAATAGAAATAAAATACTTTCACATGGATAAGATACATTTTATATGAATTTTCCAAGCATTCAATGCAATTCAATCAAAATGCTTGAATTTTACAAATATGTTCATAGTAACTATTCTAATTTGAAAAGCTGTGATACAGAGGGTCTGTATGTTGGTAACTAAGCTGGTAAATCTGTCAGAAACTGAATCAAAGTAAATAATTGGTGCTTGCTAGGAGATAAAAGCTGAGTTCTCTTCACTGCAAAGCACATCCCAACACAAAGCACAAATAGGTGCCTGACAATGGATGTACAAGCAAGGATGTTAGCTGTGCCTATTTTGACTCAAAGTAATGAACAATGATGCAATACAAATCTGTTTTTCAGTTTTTGAGATTTCAACTTCAACTTCAAAATATAATTTCTAATAAAATACTTGTGTTTTTTTGCGTTAAAATACACCAAATTTCTGAGCATACAAACTTTGGCTATCTTTTTGAAATTGGCATTTTTTCCTACAACCAACTTTTAATCTTTCATGTTCCATCAAATCATATACACAAAACACTGTATACTATGCTCAAACCATAGTCTAAAAGAATTGTGTGTAAAAGATAAATTTCTTTCCAGTATATAGCCTACAAAAGTAGAAACATCACCTTTTTATTAAAGTTGTCATTTTCTAGTTCACATGCCTTCCTTTACTTTCCTTTTGTAAAAGAGACAAATAACACATGAAAATAAAGACTACAAACTTATAAAGCTTACTAGTATTTTAAGAATTCTGAGATGTTAATATTTCCCTTTGTAGATAGTAAATATTCACAGAATGTTCCTGAAGGTAGGGGAAACAATAGGATATGACATTCTTTCAATTAAACAATTTGTTTAGAGTTTCTTTGAATGACTTTCTGTGTAACCTGACTTTAACAAATAATTGCCTAGCCTGTGCCTCCTTTTTAAATGTTGCCTCCTAAATCTAATTAATTGGGGTTAAAAATGCCTTCATCTCAAGGATGCCTTATAAAATGGCAAAGTTAATGATGCCACATCTTAATTTGTATTAAATGATTCCCCATTCTACATAGAAAGAACAAACTTGCTTAAAAAACCAAGATATACAACAGATAGCCATATATGTAGCCATTTTTATAGCCATATGGTAAACAGTGCACCAATTGCCTTTATGTTGAATGATTTCTTGCACCATTTCGGGTCATTATCCCTTAGTTCATTGTTAGATTAAATGTCCATTGCTCTTCTATATAGAATATATTTAGAGGAAAGTGCTATTCACATACTGTTCTACAGAAATAGAAATGTACAACATCATGATTGTTGGCAGTGAAATAATGATGTATTTTATCAGCAAATACAGACATTGTTCCTATCAAACTGTAATGTTATATTTCAGGGGGTTTTCTTTCCTTTAAAATAAATTCTTTGTATTGTCTTATTCCTTATGTGTCTCTAGATCTTCATATCATTATGGTGTTATTCTATCAGGGTGGAAAGAAAAAGCACAAAGTCTCATCCATGCTCCATGCACATTACTTAGGGAGAATTCCTTAGGAACTTAACATTTCACCTGAAACAGCAACATAAGAACTCAAAATTTGTCACTGATGTCAGATCATTTATGAGAAGAAATTCTCTGCCTCCCTTTTATTTCAAGATCCGTTAGAGTTTGTTGTTTTTTCCTCCTTACAAACATGATCAGTGATGTGTCTCCTAGTAATTTTTATAAACTATTGTGCAACACTAAATATTGAAAAATTCCAGGGTACAACTTCAGAAGCTAATGTTTATTTTTCATGCTTGTTATTTATCCCCTGCTTTATCTGTAAAGTTATCAGGAAAAAAAATCATAAAAATCAATTTACTATTTTTACAGAAGCTGTTGCTGGTGTGGACTTAAGCTTATTTACATTAAAAAATATATCTTCTCAGGAAATTGATTCTTTTTCTTTGTTTTCCATGGAATCATGGTCCTTATTATTTCCTTCTTCACAGTTTGCCAAAGACAAGGTTTTCAGCGGACACAGCACAGGGAAAATGGGGAAACAAAAAAGAAATACAATATAACAGAATAAAGTGCTTTAAATTCCAGTGGGGAAATAAAAATGATTTGTGTTAAAGGTTAAATAGTCCCTAAACCATAATGTTACAAGTTTTATAGGAATGATGTCTCTATATTTTTGTGCAAGGCATCATCAATCCACAGCCAAATACCACTGACATTGTATATTTTTTATCTCTGCAGAACAATATTTGGATACCACTTACCTCTGAGGCAGTTCTTTTGGAAATTATAAATATATTTCTTTCCGGAGATCAAAAGAATGTACATCAAAATGAAAGATGAAGTGTGGAATCTGAATTCACAGCTGCTTTATGCAATCTGGAAAGAGTGCAGTATTTCTCATTTTAGTTCCCTTCTCAAAGCTTCATAGATAGAAGCCTAAAATGATATATTTGATTTTTTTATATTCTCTTCTGTGGCTGTGTAAATGATTGCAATCAATCAGATTTTCTTTGTTCAAGAAGAACCATGAAATTACAATATGAAATTTTTTCACATTATATAATTTTAGTTCTACAGTGGCCATTGACTGACAGCTAGCAGTGGTAAGAATATGAATGTTATTTTTGGAAAAATATTTTTATTTCAGAATAGTTAACTTAGTGTAAGTTGATTTGTGAAGGCTTCTTGGAAAGAGTTTTGCAAAACCAAATTTGAAGTCTTGTTTCATTTATATCAACTACTCTGCTTATTGAAAAAGTGATGATGCTATAGTAAAACTTTTCCAACAGTAAAAAAAAAAAATCTTAAGCTAAACAAAATAATCGATATATGGATAATTTGTTTGTCTAAATATTTTTTTAGTAATATATATTTTTAATTGAATAAGTTTTGTTTACATTTGCCTTTTGGGTGTTCTTCCGCCTCCCCATTCCAACCCCTGGTCTCTCCATCTCTTGTTTCACTGCCATTTATTGTTTAACTTTTAGTCCTGTGGGTTCTTCCTCTTCTTTCCTGGAGCAATGTCCTTTTGTCCGGTGTGGTTTCCTGGGACACAGTGGCCTGTGCTTAGTTTTCCAAGTGTCTTTTTGCTCCTGGCCACCAGCTCATACATGATTGTGTTCTTTCAGTGCCTCCTCCTTTCTGGTCGGGTGTTCCCGCCCATCTTCTGTCATATTTTGCTCCTTCTTTATTTTGTAGTTCTGGTTGCTGGCGTTGGGAGCGTTTCTCCTGGCCAAAGTTTGTGCACCCATTTTTTTGATGGAGACAGACCCTTTCTTGCAAATGGTTGGTCCGATTCGTCGTGGGGCCACTGCCCTTGTCTGTGGCTTTCCTCACCCCCTAAAGTGGGGGGGCCCTTTGATCATGCTGAAGGCATCTCAAATTCCATTCCCATCCTTGTAGATGTCAGTGGTTGTATTTCTGAGCTAGTTCATCTCTATAATCAGTCTTATAGTCCTGTGTCCCATGGATCTGACATCTTTCTTTTCCAGAATACTTCGTTTTTCACCTCTATTCATGCGCAACTGCCGTTGAATTGCTGATTTAGTTGCTTCTGGTGAGGGTTGACTGG
>PVHY01015070.1:0-14082 GCA_004024945.1 Uropsilus gracilis
GGGCTGCCCTTGGGGTGTGTCTGCGGGGGAGGGGCACGTCTGGATTTGAAGGGAGGGGGCAATGGGCACGTCTAGGAGGGGGGAGGCTGCGCGGGAGATGGGGTGCCAGCCTCGGCCTCCGAGGGGCCCCAATACCTGATTCCTGTATGTAAACAGCTGGTTTGGGGGCGTGCGCGCCCCGCTGACGGTGGGCTCAGTAGGTGAAAACCAGGTCGGCGATGCTAGACGGGCGCCAGTCCCCTGCAATCATCTCGGTAACCTCGGGGGTGCAGTAGTCCGGGAACTCGAAGTGCGAAGTGCCCGAGGGGGGCGGCAGGTCCGGGTCGCGGTCCAGGGCGCTGCAGTCCAGGCCGGCTGGGCCGGGGGGCAGTCTGGACAAAAAGCCCAGCGGCTCCTCCCCCGACGCCACTGTCTCCCCTTCGCCTTCCTCCGCTGCCACCGCCTCCTCCTCCTCTTCCTCCGGCTCCTCATCCTCTGAAGGAGTCGGGGAGGAGGCGGTGACAGCCGCCCCCTCGCCCGACGGTCCCTGGGCGCGCTCCGCTTGTCCCCGGGCGGCCCGCCCCGCCGGGACCATCCTCCACAGCTCCCGTCCGGGGGTCTCGACCAGGCGCACTTCCAACAGCTCCTCGTCGTCGTCGTCTTCGTCCTCTTCGGGAGCCGCCGCGCCGCCCCCCAAAGGCCCTCCTGCTGCTCGGCGGCCCCCACGGCCCGGCAGCTGCGGCCCGGGCTTGAGCCGGCTGCCACCGCCGCCGGGGGGGCGGGGCCGCGCCTTGGCGGGCGCCCCCTTGCTCTTTTTGCGTGGCCGGTACTTGTAGTCCGGGTAATCCGCCATGTGCTTGAGGCGCAGCCGCTCCGCCTCCCGCACGAACGGGATCTTCTCCGAGTCCTGCAGCAGCTGCCAGCGGCGGCCCAGGCGCTTGGAGATCTCTGCGTTGTGCATGTCGGGCCACTGGTCCATGATCTTCCGCCGCTCGTGCTGCGACCACACCATGAACGCGTTCATCGGTCTCTTAATGTGGCCGCTCGGGGTCTTGCACCAGCCGGGTTCACGCGCCCCCTCCTCGGCCGGCCCGGGCCCCGGGGGCGGCGGCCCGCCGTCCCGCTTGGCCCTCGCGCCCCGCTGCTGCACCATCGCGCCTGGGCCCGGGGCCGCTAGACGCCGCCGGGGGCCGTCCGCATCCTCAGCGGCTAAGGGTGGGGGAGGAGGCAGTAGCGACGGAGGGGCGGCCCCGCCCCGCAGCTCGGCCCGGCCCCCGCGAGCTGGGGAGCGAGGAGCTGGGCGCTCGGGCCCAACGGACGGCGAGGGGAGAAGGTCAGCGGCGCGGTCTCAGGCGGGCTCAGCGCGTCCCCGCCGCCTCCCGAAACTTGCGCCCCGCTGCACGCCACACATTGTTTTGCGGGGGCGGAGGAATCGCACCCCCGGGCCCCCGCGGGCTCTCCTTGCAGCCTCCTGCTCTGCCGCGGCCCGCGCGCGCCGCTCCCCGCCCCGCCGCCTTCCAGTGTCTTTCTCCCCGCGCGGCCCCGCCGGCGCGCGCGCCACCCCTCCCCCTCGCCGTCTGCGGGCCGCTGCGGCGCGCGCGGGGCCGCCCCGTGTAAACACCGAGGTGCCCGCTTGGGCTGCGGCCCGGCCACGCCTCGCGCTCGGGCGGCGCGTCACCGGTTGCTGGGCAGAGAACCTGGCATTTGCATCTCCCAATCGCTGGCTGCTGGAGTGGGGCGGGGCTCGGGCTGCGGGGCTGGGCGGTCTCGTGGCTGGGATTGGGGGTGTCGGATGAGGTCGGTTTCTTTTCTTAGGCTAGGGACGCGGGGTGGGGGGAGGCGAGCGTGCTTCCCATCTGGCTCAGAAAGCTTGTCCCCGCCCCGCGTTGCCTTTGAAATGTTATCTTATTCAGGGACACCTGCCGCCAGGTAGGACCTCCGCCCCTTACTCTTTCGAGGGCGTCTTTTGATCGTCCCAGAACTGAATGTGGTGCGACCCAGGTTCAGGAGAGCTCCCTCCTTAAGGGCGCAGATCCATCGTATCGTGGGTGCAGCCCCTGCCTAGTACACTTAGGTTCCAGTCACATGCTCAACAGATTCTTTTGGACCGAAGCAACTAATCCCCCTTTCTTATTTGTGTGTGTGTGTGTGACCTCGGTTAAGTGACACGTGACTCCTAAAAAGGGACTACGAATCCCACTTTCTAGATTTGAAACAGCAAGGGCACGCAGACTCGGGCTTGCACCCTAGGCTGGCGCTGCCAGCTCTCTCTCCCCTCATCTGTGCACGAAGGTGCCCGGGCCCCAGGCCACTGGCCAAGGGTCCTGAGCAGGGTGGACTTCTCGATTTCCACAGTGTTCGGACGAGGTTCGAAGACGCGTGGGTGCCCCGTTCCACATCTCACTCTCCACGGCGCCCAGCTGGGTACCCGGCCGGTGCGCCAGCCCCTCCCCGGCGTGGAGAAGCGTGCGCGGGAACGAGGGCGGAGTTCCACCAAGGGGCGTGTCCAGGGCGCAGGCTCGAGGCGCGTGGCGGGGAGGGGCCGCGCTCTACCGCTCACCCACGTGTGATCCCGCTCGGGTACCGCCGGGCGTGTGCTATCCCCGGGGGAGGTCACCTTCACGGAGCCTTGGGCCCGGACAATGGGAGGGGTCCTGAGGCCTCGCCCCTAGGACTCAGTTGCTGGGAACCATGGGGACTCGGGTCTCTAAGCCGGTAGTCTCCTGGGAGGTAGCGGACTAAGCGTCGGTGTTTCCAGGTGGTTGACCGTAACCGCCTCTGCGAGGGCGGAGGCTGAGAGCCAAGCCGCGGGATGTAGGCCTGGGAGGACAGGCTCGGGAGCCGCCCGGCGGACGCTGGGGGTGGGGTGATGCCTTAGGTGTCCGGGAGGGAAACTGGAGTATGGTCGGCGGGAGGGGGCGACTCTTAAAGGTACAGGACGCTCAGAAGTGTCTGAGCCCCACGAAATGGTTCCTCCGCCGACTTACTGAACGCTGAGGTCTTAAGATCCCAGAGTTTGAGCCTTCACAGCCACAGCCTGAGCGGTCACACACGGAACACCTGCATTTTCCCGGTGCCCCCTTGTGCTTTTCCCTAAAAATGGGAGAAAGCGGGTTTTCTCTAATGGAATTGTTTTACAAATAAAATGGCATTACGGATGTAAGCATATCCCTATTTCCTGGTAAATGCTCAATAAATAGCAGTTATGTGGCACGCTGGTACCAACAGCGTGAGGATACCGACAAAACAGGAGACACGATTCGCAGAGATAGATCGCAAAGGAGTCATCTTGAAAAAAAGATACTTTGACTTTTCTCACACTTGTACACTTGTCCGATTTCACATTCGTTTTATTTTAAGTGACATAATATGGACACAGCCATCTTTTCGGTAGAGCTTTTAAAGTCCTAACGTTGACCCTGTAACTGCTATTGTTATTACTACCATTATTTTCACTATTGCTATTACTATTGCGGTCAGAGTTTCAGCTAGTAACCTGACCACCTAGATGTTTCTCAAACAGGGAAAGAATGCTTGGGCCCACCCCAGGACGTTTGTACCTTCTGTCTCCTCTTCACACACCCCCCATCCCCACTTGACTGAACCATCTTAGCACAGCGTTAGCTCAGATATGCTCTCCAGCCCTGCCAACTCTGTTGTTGCCCACCTTTCCCCTCATCTCATAGGTGCTCAGAATTGTATGTCCAACACATTCCCATCACTGTTCACGGGTGGTTCACTTCGTGTTTGCATGGATACATAATAGAAGACCCAGTGAAATCGGTACCTCGAAACTCGATTGTTGTAGGAACTGAACTGATAATAACTTTTCCCATCCCATTCTCTGCCTTCCAACCTCTGAGGTAATATTTATCCTGACACTTTTCCTTTGTATTTTTCAAAGCCTAACAGTTTTGTTGACGTATGATTCCCATCCCGTACTATTCACTCATTTCAACCGTGACTTTCAGTGACCTTTTCAGAGTTGTATAATTATCACAGCAATCGATTTTTAGAACTTTTCATCACTCCCTATTTCCTGATCTGACCTCTTTTCCTGATTTTTCGACCTTTAGCAAGTTTTTTTTTTAGCCAAATCCATCTCTTTGCAGTTTGTGGAGTGGAGCCAGGCAGCCTCCCCATACTTTGCAGCACTCCCCTCTCCGCCCCGCCCCCCCCAGTCTCTCCTGACGCCATGTTTCTGTTCTTTAGTGCACGGGTGACCCTCCCAGCTCTTTTGGTACTCATACTGGATAATCTAACATTCACCTCCTCTGAGTGATAACGTTATTTTTAATAATTATTATAAAATGCAAAGATTAATACTAATCATAATGGCCCAAAAATGTATATGATTAAAGTAGTGTTTCGTTGGATTTTATATATGTAATGATGTCAGTATAAATACATATTATACTGTAAAAGGATTAATATTTGGATTAATATTTTCTAATGACATTCATATATTTCTTTTCAAAAAAGAAAAAAACCTACCTACACAGTGGTCTGTTGCAGTAATCATTTTGCATAAAAGTTTAAAAACAAGAATAGCATTTTAAAACTAAGAAATTCAACACTAAATATATTATTCAAATTCAGTAAAAAGTGATTTTAGTAATCGCAATATAAGTTTACTAAATAATTAAACTTGCAGTTTACCTCATGTTCCGCTCTTTATTTCACTATTCTAAATTTTAAATACAAACTCTTCAAATGGACACATAGAATTCACACACTTGAAGTAACTCAAGTTCTGGTTTTTCAGCTTCATACTCCCTGTGTGATCATTGTTTATTCTGAATCTATTGTTTAAACACAGACCTATGTTGTACCAAAGGAGCAGGAGACACAAGTGCTCAGGAAGTGAGCTTGAACAATTCCGGATTGTGATGAACTTATTCTCAAAATGAACACGTGTAGCTGCATCTGACTTGGCGTGTGTTAGAGGCTGGCTGTATAACTGGGAGTGCTGTGAATTAACTTCCTGGTTGAATATAAAGTTTATTAGGGCATAAATAATTAAATATACCTATCTGAAGCTTACAAATATATTATTAAGGCTCAAGTTAGACCAACAACTTGATATTCTGGGAGGAGAATTTTATAAATGACTTGGCCTAGAATTGTCATATGGTGTTAATAAAAAGCAGAACAGCTTTTGTCTTTCCTTTTAACTGTAGACAGTTGACCCTCTTGTTACCTACATCACCCCCACTGGCCATACCATTGCAGAGTAGGCGTTCCATGTAATCATGAAATCATGATTTCCACTCTCACCGTTGTATCCCTGCGCTGAGGAGACACCAGCACAGCACAGGCTCTGAGTGGCTATTCATTGAGGAAAGAAAAGAGCCAGCTCTGGTGTGAGTGTGGCTGTCACAGACACCATTGTGGCATACCAGTCCACCCAACTGTATCTAACTCTAAAACATCATCTGCAAATAGGTATAGTCCCCAAGATGTTTATTATCAAGAGAGAGACCAATAAGAACAAGGATGTTCATTTTTTTTTCTTTTGTATTTCTTCATCTTAAAATAGGAGATTATGATGGTGTTTGCAGGGTGCTATAAAGCCCTATTTTTTTCTGAATGATAGTATAGAAGCTCATTTGTGACTATTGAGCACCTTAATCTGCTAATTGAAATATGCTATAGTAAAAAATACTCGGTTTTCAAAGCATTAAAAATATAAAATACATTTTCATATTACATATTTTCCCATTAATTATACTTTAATATTTTACATATTTTCCCATTAATTATAGTTGAGATTATAGTATTTTGGATATATTGGGTTAACCAAAATATATTAAAACTAATTTCAGGCCGGGCACGGTGGTTCATGCCTGTAAGCTTCAGCCTATGAAGCGGCTGGGGCTAGGGATTGCGGTTTGAGTCCCGCCTGGGGCCCGTAGTGAGACCTAGTTCGAAAAAAATAGCTGGGTGTGGTGGCGCGCGCCTGTCATCCCAGCTACCTGGGAAGCTGAGGCTGGGGATTGCTTGAGTCCATTGTACCCCGGGCAACAAGAGCCTGCGGTTCCACGGGCAAAAATAGCAAGACCTAGCCTCAAAAAAAAAAAAAAAATAATAATAATAATTTCATGTCTTTTTAAACTTTTTTTTTTTAAGAGACTAGGTTTCGCTATGTTGCCCAGGGTTGTCTTGAACTCACAGACTCAATGATCCCCAGCCTCAGCCTCCCAGGATATTGGGATTACAGGTGCATGCCATCAAGCCCAGTTTTTTAAAAACATTTTTTAATGTGACTACTGGAAAATTTTAATTTACACTAATACTTGTATTATAGTTTGATTAGCACTAATATAGAAGGTGGAGGGTTTTCTCACCTCGGTTTGGCAATATAAAAAGTTAGTAATATTAGAAACAAGTGTTGGCAGGGTATTGAGAAAAAGGAACCCTCTTACACTGTTGGTGGAAATGTACACTGCTCCAGCCCCTATGCAAAACAGTGTGGAGGTTCTTCAAGACTAAAAATGCATCTGTCATACGATCCAGCAACTCCATTCCTAGGTATCTACCCAAAGAACATTAAAAAAACTAGTTTGAAAGGAACCTGCACTTTTTACTGCAGCACTATTTACAATAGCCAAGATATGGAAACAAGCTAAATACTCAAAACAGATTAGAAGATCAAGAAGATATACACAATGAAATACTACTCAGTGATCAAAAAAGACAAACTCATGCCATTTGGAGCAATATGGATGGAGCTGAAAGGAATTATGCTAAATGAAATTAACCAAAAGGAGAAAGTTAGAGAAAAGCAAAGGGAAGAAGGCAGAATGGTCTGTGTAGTTAATGTAAATATGCACAGAAAATGTACATATGCACTAATGTATAACTTAATATAGGTCAAATAGTTATACACAAAAACATTTATATGTATATATATTCATGGATTAATGTATGTACGTATATTTCTTTGTTCTTTAAGTTGAGATAGCTTAAAAGAAATGACACTCCAATTGCTATTGGAGCAGTGAGCACACCTAGAGCCTAGATACTGAGATTTTGGATTCTAATTTGAAGAATTTCTTTTTTTCTGCTCTGATACTAGCTACTGAAATGTGAGGAATCAGGGCTTTTGAGAAATGTTGATTGTGGGACTGGGACAGGAGATACACAAGATGAGCTGGGCTATCTCTTAGTGCCAGTAAGTAAGGAAGCACTTAAGAACAACAACAACCACAAAAAGAAAGATCACACAAAGCTCAGGGTACATCAAAGGGACAAAGGACTAACTAAAAGATCACCAAAGGTCAAAGCTGGAACAACTTGAGCATCAAAATGAAGTAGCATTAGATTATGACCTGATGAAATTAAACCTATAAATCCATCCTTATACAAATAACTGAATAAATAGAGGAAAAGAAAAAAAGTTTTAGTATAGAAAATTTCAAATAAATTACACATACTCTGACCCCTGAAGAGGTGGCACATAATACCCCATTTAAGTGTGGGCTTAATTTAGAGACTTACTTCCAAAGAGGACAATCTGGAAAGCTGTAAAGGAAAAGTAACTTTAAGAAGGAGAAATCTGATAATCTACCTTAGCCTGGTGAACAAGGGTGGGCACCAACAGTGCTAAGACATGTTGCTCTTGAGAAACTGCAGAGGCAAGAGAATGCTAAGGAAACAAGATAAATGCAGCTTTTTTTTTTTTTTTTTTTGAGACTATGTCTAGCTATTTTTGCCCATGAAACTGCAGGCTCTCATTGCCGGGGGTACCACAGACTCAAGCAATCCCCAGCCTCAGCTTCCCAGGTAGCTGGGATTACAGGTGCGTGCCACCACGCCCAGCTATTTTTTTGGAACTAAGTCTCCCTACAGGCCCCAGGCGGGACTCAAACCTGATCCCTGGCCCCGGCCACTTCATAGGCTGGAACTTACAGGTACGAGCCACTGTGCCTGGCCCAAACACAAGATAAATGCAATAGCGCTTCTTGTATGGATCCTGTAATAAAAAAAGACATAGATCAAAACTAAGGAAATCTGAATAAGCTATGAATTTTAGTTAGTAATAATGTATCAATATTGGTTTATTAATTTTAAGAAACTATTAACATGTTATTAATAGAGGAAAAAGGGGTGGGTGAAGGATGGAGGAACTTCATATTGTCACAATTTATCTAAAACGTCTAAAAATAAAGTTTATTTTTTAAAAAGGCACAAGGTTTTAGAAACAATTTAGACTTTAGTCTCCAGCTTATTACACCACCTTTCTTAAAAAAAAAAAAAAAAATGGAGCTCCCTCAATGCATTAACCAGTCATTTATCTTACAATTTTCTTTCTTACAGTTTTAATGTTTTGAATTCAAGAGTTAAATTGTTCAATAGAAAGTTAGCTACCAATTACTTAGGTCAATATTTCACGAACTCACCCTATAAAAACAGCGTCCTTAATTTGTATGTATTTTCTTTGTAATTTGAAATACAAACGAGAGATGACTAGCTTCTTGATGACTTTAAATTAAATGAGAAAATTCATAATGAAAGAAATCCAAATAGAACAACTATCAACCCCATGGCCTGAATTTTCATTGCCTACAATTATTTTAGTAGAATGACATATATGTTGTGTAACTGGAGCAGTTTTTCTCCCCTTAAATAAAGTACCAGCCAAAAATCATTCGGGCTGCAACTGACAGAGGCGTTACTGTTAGTTCCTTCTAATTTAGAGAATTCCTTTTTTTTTTTTTTTCTTTAAACAAGTCTTGTTGCTACATTGAAGGTGGAGGGAGAACTGAATGGAAGCTCATTGGTGGTGTCGCTGGGCCGAGGGCAGGTCCCGGAGCTGAGGACATGCCTATTGGCGGTGGTCGGCAGCTGTGGGGCGGGACCAGGATGGGGCGCGAAGCCTATTGGCCGCGTCGCTAGAGGATGGTGTAATGGACCGCCAAGGCCTGTGCAGCCCGTTTCTACGGCAACGGAGGCTTGAAAGAGCCACTCAGATTTCAGTGATCGCCCCCTACTCCCCCTTCCGGAGGGGGCAGGGCGGCCTGGATTTGAGGGCCAGTGGAGGAGGCGTGGGGGGCTGGGAGTTAAGGAGACAGGGCCTTCCTCCCACCAAATCAACCTAGCAAAGCAACATTTAAACTGAATTCAGTGTTTGGCCTACAAGCTCACTTGAAAAAAAAAAAAAAAAAAAAAAGCAATCAGCCAAACATAAAGGTGGAAAGAAGAAAAAGAAAAATGACACATAACTCCATCCTCCCTGACCTCTCCATTGACGACACTCTTCATGTGGATGAACACAAAGCCGGGCACAGAGTAGGAGCTTAGTGCTTAGTGGAGGGAGAAGGAAAGGGAGAAAAGGGGAAAGGGAGGATCCTTGATATGGGCAACGTGGTGTAACACAAAGTGCCCGCCCTATTGAACAGAAAGCCCACAGACCGAGCCCCAGAGCCCAGGGGGCACGACAGCCTCCTGACAGACTTGGACCCGAGGGATCAAGGAGAGAGGGGGCGGAGGAAAGGGTGATAAGCAGAATCTGACTCTAAATACTTGGGAGACCTGACTCCGCGATGAGACTCCCAGGGTTCACATTCCTGCTGGCTCTGCCACTTACCAGCTGCTTCAGCTCTTCAGATCCCAGTGCCTTTGTGTTTGGGGACTAATAAACTGTACCCACTTCATTGAGTTGGTGTCAGAACTGAGTTGAGATAATGCATGTCAAGTTCTTAATACAATGCCTGAAACATAGTAAGCGAGCGGTCAATAGTGCTATTATCATACTAGAAGAAGGGGCAGGATTCGACTAGGTGGAGAGAAAGGGGAGATTGTCATTGTTGGTGCGGGTGAGAGGGGAGGGGGCAGGAACCTTATGGAAATCCTGTAAAGAGAGCAGTTAAGAGTCAAAGGAAATCATGGGAGATGATAGTCAGAGGACAAAAGGGGAAAAATAACAGTAATAGCTACTGTTTATTGAGCACCTGGCACTCTGCCAAGTCCTGTGGTTGACTTTTTTTGTCTCATTCTCTCACCACCCTTGATGAGGCAATTTACTGTTACACCCATTTTTCTGGTAAGGAAGCAGGCCTGGAAAGGTGATGTGGTTTGTCTGCACTAAGGAATGACACAGCCAAACAGTGAAGTTTGTGAGGTCCAAGCTGAGCATATAGTTGAAGGTCCACGTCTCTATGTCTTCAGACATTGTATATCAATTTAATAAGTGTTTTTTTTGTTTTTTTTTTGTTTTTGTTTTTGGAGACTAGGTCTTGCTATTTTTGTCTGTGGAACTGCAGGCTCAAGTTGCCCGGGGTACCACAGACTCAACTGATCCCCAGCCTCAGCTTCCCAGGTAGCTGGGATTACAGGCACGTGCCACCACGCCCAGCTATTGGAACTAGGTCTTGCTACGTTATCCCAGGGGGACTTGAATCACGATTCAAGCCGTTCCAGTCACGGCTTCCTAGGCTGCCGCTTACAGGCATGTGCCACCATGCCCGGCCCAATTTAATAAGTGTTAAGTAAAATATGCTCTGTCTTTGATGGGTACATCTTCATAACAACTTGAAAGGCCAGGTTTGATTTAGAATTTCAAGGTGCATGGAGTTCTGTGCCAGAGTGTGTTATCCCCTGGATCCTGCACCCAGATCTTATCCTTTGATCAGTGAAAAACCAGCATGAATGGACACCCTAGCCCTCACATGCAGGCTGTCTCTGGCAAGGAGCTACCATGAGGTCTAAGCCTCGGGTCTAAAAGGTATGCGTCAGGCAGTGCAGTTTGCCCTCTCTGAGATGGATGAGATGCACAACTTTACAAATGAACTTAGGGATTTTTTTTGGGGAGGGGCCACAGAATGTTGTTCTTCTGCTATGTCTGCTGGATAAAGCTTCTTCCGCTGGGGAGGAGGCTCAGGGTAGGGGCTACTCTTGTCATGTGTGTGGTGCTGTTCCCTGTACTTCATAGTGTCAGGTGGCATGCAGGCTATGTCCTCAGAGAAATAGGAGAGGAAGGGCCTGGACTTCCAGACTGAGGAAAACTCTTATCAAAGGTGAAAAGATTGAAAAAGTGAATTTTTAAAGATGAATTAATAAGGCCGGGCACGGTGGCTCGTGCTTGTAAGCTTCAGCCTATGAAGCGGCCGGGGCTAGGGGATTGCGGTTCGAATCCCGCCGGGGGCCCGTAGCGAGACCTAGTTCCAAAAAAATAGCTGGGTGTGGTGGCACGCGCCTGTCATCCCAGCTACCTGGGAAGCTGAGGCTGGGGATTGCTTGAGTCTGTGGTACCCCGGGCAACGAGAGCCTGTGGTTCCACAGGCAAAAATAGCAAGACCTAGTCTCAAAAAAAAAAAAAAAAAAAAAATGAATTAATAAATCCTTCAGTGCAGAATTGGTGACTGATGTGCAAAGGGATAATTTGAGAATTACAAAAGAACAAGTAGATACATGTGAATTTCTATATCATTCATGTAATCAACATGTATTGGGCTCCTACTATGTGCTAGGCACAGTGATAAACGTCATGGTCTCTGCCCTCTAGGGAAAGATGAAAAATTGAGAGGCATAGGCAGGTGTGAATCAACCCATGGCATACAAAACATATCATTACACCTGCAGGAAAGAGAGGCCAGGAGACTAACAGCCAGTATTAGCCATCTGATCTGGGAGTGGAGGGAAGCCACATTACAGCTGAGCACCAAGGAAGGTAAGGGTTAACCCCAGCGGGGAGGAGGAGTTCCGGGAATGAAGAGCAGGAGCCTAGCCCGGTGAGGAGGTGAGGCCTGGGTTGGCACGTCCTAGCAAGCCCAGCCTGGTGGGCCCCAGAGAGGATCTAAAATCTTTGAAAGTCTTTAAGTTGAGGAGTAAAGTGATCAACTTTTGTTTTGGAAAAGACTCTCCAGATTGTAGAACCAGTTTGGTGGCAGAGAGACCAGTGAGTTCGCTGTAGAGTCTTAAACTTCCCCATGCATGTTCTTATTTTTAAAGGCAGAGGAAATGGACATCTCTCTGCAGAGTCTATAGGAATTACGTTGAAGTCTTGTGTTTTGCATTATTTTCGTAATTTTTTTTTTTTTTGCCAGAGACAATACATAAACTAAGAACAACAAAAAAATCAGGCATGTAACTGAGGAAAATAAGTTTTGCTGCAGTTCTAAACTCAAAGGAGCCAGTTCAACTCAGAAGCTCTAACATTTAGCAATTCCATTAATATTATTCCAGGGTTATTCTATATATAAATAAGCATGCAATAGGAATGAGTTAGATAGGCTATCTCCAATTTTACTTGTTAATATATCTCATTGAAACTTCAGAAATCAAATAAAAATATAAACAGCACACCCTATCTCTTTTTTTTTTTTTTTTTTTTTGAGACTAGGTCTCGCTATTTTTGCCCGTGGAACAGCAGGCTCATGTTGCCCTAGAAACCACGGACTCAAGTAATTCCCAGCCTCAGCTTCCCAGGTAGCTGGGATTACAGGCGTGTACCGCCACACCCAGCTATTTTTTTGGAACTAGGTCTTGCTATGTGTCCCTGGCAGGACTCAAACTGCGATCCCCGGTTCGGGCTGCGGCTTCCTAGGCCGCCGCTTACAGTCATGTGCCACCATGCCTGGCCTAGCACACCCAGTCTTGCTTTGTTCACTTTCAAATGTATTTTAGAGAACGCACCATATTAAATTCCTAGAATCATTATTTTTAACAGCTGTATAGTGTTCCATCATTGGATGTGCTACTGAATATAACCTATCAAACTCATTTCTTATTGATAGAGGATCAGTTTATTTCTAAACAAGTGGTCCTTCATGGATCATCCTGGTACACACATCTCTGTGCAAATATCCACATTTAGCTATAGATTCATTTTCTAGAAGTGACTGCTTTGTTAAATATTATGTGCATTAAAAAGATAGTGCCAAAAAGAAAAAAACCTACCCTGCTCTCCAAAGGTGTTAGTGCATACTTCATTTTAAAACTGCAGAGTATACATTTTCCTTCACAATATATGTACTTATTTTCATGAAACATCCTCTCCCCAAACAGTCTTAGTCACACACTGATAGACTAGCAGTTGGGACTGTCTGGATTCACTGGCTTTGCAAATCTTTGGTCTTATGGAACTCTTTCACTATACACCCTTAGCTTTGCATTACCAGACAGTTGACCATACTGAACATGGGTTTGCTTTGTGTTGGCCATACCAAGTTGATATGAAGGGAAGTAATGGGTACTGAGAATGAGGTCTTAAGGAACCCAGGAACCTCTAGCTAAAGGAACTGGATACTTAGACTGAGTTCCTAGAATAATAGGGAGCCCCAGGGGAAGTACAAGGGTCAGAGTGCTAGACTGACATTTTAGGAAGATTATTTGTTCCTCAATCTGCTTCATGCTTCTTCCATCATTCTTCCCCTAAATGGGTCTCACCAATGACTTCCAGATTACTCAATCCAATGGGTACTCTTCAGTCCTAACTTTGACATCTCTGAGAATGGGCCCACCATTTATCTAAATACATATGCTGAAGACCTGCTACTTAACCCTTCCCATGTCTAAGCCTTGTTGACTTAAACTCTGAAATATCTTTTTACCTATTTGCTTCCATCTCCACCATCTAGGTCCAAGGCACACACATCTCTCACTGGGCAAATGGCCTTGGTTCCGCTTGGGCTCACCTCTGCCCCATTTTCCACAGAGTATCCTGAATAGTGTTTTAAAAATACAACCATAACTCTATCACTTCCTTGCTTGAAAATCTTTCAGTGGTCTCTCATCTTTTTTTTTTTTTTGAGACTAGGTCTTGCTTTGTTGCCCAGGGAACCTCAGGTTCACATGGTCCAGCGTACCATGGACTGAAGTGACCCCCAGCCTCAGCCACCCAGGTAGCTAGGATTATAGGAATGCGCCACCACACCCAGTTATTTTTTTGAGATTAGGTCTCGCTATGTTGCCCCAGTCAGGTCTCAAACAGGCAGACTCAAACAATTCCTATCCTTGGTCTGGCGCTTTGTAGGCTGTGATTAAAGGTATGTGCCACCATGCCCTGCCTCCTCCTCATTCTTTGACTCAAAATTTATACATGGCTGACCAGGCCACCCTCTTGCCAAAGATTGTCAATCTTCTTTTTTTTTTTTTGGAAAA
>PVHY01015070.1:23779-37033 GCA_004024945.1 Uropsilus gracilis
GGTCTGCCCTAATCCCGGATAAACTGCGGGTTTGGGTTGGAAACCCCTCGTCTGTTTCATGTTGGCTGCTAGTGGCCCCATGGCTTTGGGGATCATGGACTTTCTTTTCCTTTCCGACTTTTTCTAGGGCCAGCCACAATGACATTCGCTCCTCAACACACAAGTTTCAGAATCTGGTGAGTTTGAAGGTGTAGAGAGGAGATAGGGGCTCGTTATCCTTGTCTTCCTGGGTCCAGCCCCCACGCTTCATGTCATGAGTCTGGAGACCTGAATTCGAGACTCAGCTGTGCCACGCATTTGCTGTGCGTCGCGGGACAAACCTCTGACCCTCAATTTCCTCCCAACTTTATCAGAATCTAAGCGTATGTTAGACTACTTTCTTGTCTCTAGGCTGCTCTCGTTTCCCATGGGGTATTTTCCATGCTTTCCGTTTCTCATAATTGTTAACACCTCAAAACCTGTATGTGTTCAGTAAATCCCGACCAGCTGATAAAGTGATAGCTAATATGATGGTGCACTTACACACACTTTACAAATACCATCTTGGAATTTTTGCACCAACCCATGGAGTAGTTTCTATTATTAGATCCAATTTACAGATGAGGAAATTGAGGCTCAGAGAGGTATCTATGACTTGCTCCAGGTCACTGATGTCTGTAAGGGGGAAGATGGGATTTGAACTCATCAGGCTGTGTGACTGATCGTATTGTGTCTGCTAGGGCTATGTTCCATGGCAGCGGTCCGAGCAGAAAACCAAGCCATCTACTCTGCCTCCAGTGCCACAAGGCAACTCCCAGAAGAGAAACAAAATGAAGACTTTAACTAAAGTTCAGTCAGGTGGGCAGAGGGACTTGGGGGGCCTAGTGTGGGGCTTGGGGTCAGGATAGAATGATTGCTCTTGGCTCATTTATGTGAGGGTAGGCTGACCACTGAAACAACTCCCAGATTTCAAGTATTAATACATAAATTTGTTTCTTGTTTATGTCAAAGTACATTCGTGGATATGCAGGGAGTAGGTAATCTTTTCTATATGATCATTCAGGACTCTAGTTTCCTTCAACCTGTAGCTTAGACTTTTTTTTTTTTTTTTTTTTGAGACTAGGTCTCGCTATTTTTGCCCGTGGAACCGCAGGCTCTCGTTGCCCGGGATACCACAGAAGATTCAAGCAATCCCCAGCCTCAGCTTCCCAGGTAGCTGGGATTACAGGCGCGGGCCACCATGCCCAGCTAGTTTTTTAGAACTAGGTCTCGTTATGGGCCCCAGGCGGGACTTGAACCGCTATCCCTAGCCCCCGCCGCTTCATAGGCTGAAGCTTACAGGCATGAGCCACCGTGCCCGGCCCAGCTTAGACATTTTCTAAGACATTGAAGTCCTCTGCTAAATAGTCGTGTACCCAGCTGGCAGAGAAGGAAGAGAGAGAACAAGAATATGGATGATTTTTGTATGCATTTTTTGCGGGGTTCCCAGATTTGAAACCACACATGTCATTCCCACTCATATTCCAGGGGCCATAACTTATACATGATGATCCCTTGACCACAGAGGAAGATGAAAAATGTGTCCAGGACTTTGTGTCCAGGAGGAAAATAAGACAGGGTTTGATGAATTCAGAATAATCTCTGCCATATCATCCTCATGGGGTTCTGAGACCTGAACCTAGGCAGCTTCAGATCTAGGCTCTGCTGTTTACCCACTTGGAGAAGTCTCTGATCACTCTCATCTTTAGTTTTTGCACTTGTGAAATGAGGACACTAATTCCTCATTGTGTTGTGACATTTTAATGAGATCTATTATATGGCCAACATTATCAGATTCAATGTTCCTTAATAACAAATTTTTGTAATAATCCTTAGTGTCTTGAAATTGACTTCATAGGTAATATAACCTACCAAGGTTTATAATTACACACACACAAAGGAAAAACAATAAAAACCAAAATAGTACCCTAACTGTAAAGGAATAATAAGAGGATAGTTGTTATACTAAATAATATATATTTCAGTATGTAAATACTCAGGTTGGGCTCCAATAGAAGACATGAAGAAGTTGTCAGAAACTCATGGATGTAGAACCATACAAATACAGACTGATGTGGTGGGATACTTGGAACTCAAGAGGGATTTTCTACTGCAGACATGCTTTCCAACATGGCTCCCATTTCTTGATAAAGTTCTAAAGAAAGCACGATATAACCTTCTCTTGATTGAACTGCTTTCTTGGAAAATTTAGCACTTCCATAAAACCCTCGTTTATATGTAAAACAAATAGGGTTTTCACCTCCATTACCAGCTGATAGGACTGGGGAAAATTATTCAGCACATCGGACCAATTTGTGTTCTGTGGGACTGTCCCATTCTCCGCGATATCTAGCATCCACATATGCCAGTAGCACCCCCATATTTGTGAAAGCCACAAATGGTGCTGGAGTACCTGGATATTCATAGAAAACAATGAACCTAATTTAAATCTCACAGTGTATACAAAACTACCTCAAAATATAACAGTAAATAAACAAATGTGAAAATATGAAACTTTTAGAAGAATAAACACAGGAGAGAAAAGTCTTTGGGTTCATGGCTGAGTGAAGAGTTCTTAAGCTTCATACCAATACGCAATCCAGGAAAGGAAAAGGATGTTAATGGACAAGTTGCTTCCTTTCCTTTCTGTGGAAGATTCTACTGGGAAGATGAAAAGACAACTATAGATTTGGAGAAAATATTTACAATAGGACTGCTATGTATAGTACATTGTCACAGCTAAAAACCTAGTCATCAAACAGTGTGATTAGAACACAGGCAAAAGACACAAAGACCTTTCCCTGAAGAGGATATATATATATATATATATTATATATATATACACATATATATGTGTATATATATATATATGGTGTGTATATATATGGCATATATATATAAGTATATGGTAAATATATATATATATATATTTGCCATATATTTGGTATATATACACCATATTTACCATATATATATACCAAATATATGGTAAAAATATATATATTTACCATGTAGACACCATATATACCATATATATACCATATGTATGGTAAGTAAACAAATGAGAAGATGCTCACTGTCATTATTCATTGGGGATATGCAAATTAAACTATTGTGAGTGGTCACTGCAGATGTATGAGAATGATTGAAATAAAAAATAGTGGTAACACCAAATGGCACAAAGAGGAGAAACTGTATCATGCACACCTTGTTGGTGGGGAGATCAAATGTTGCAGCCACTAGGGAAGAGTATGGTAGCTTCTAATGAAATTAAGCACACAATTGCCAAATGACACAATTGCCAAATTCTTGGGCATTCTAGAGAAATGAAAACATGATTACATAAAAACCAGTGCCCGAGTATTCACAGCAGCCTTATTCATGATGCCCCCAACACGCTTTCTGAAGATACAGCAGGAGTACTACCACTAATGAAAATAAGTACTCATTATTATTACTATTATTATTTTCTTTTTAAGACTAGGTCTCGCTATTATTGCCTGTGGAACCACAGGCTCATGTTGCCCAGGGTACCACAGATTCAAGCAGTCCTCAGCCTCAGCTTCCCAGGTAGTTGGGATTACAGGCGCGTGCCACCACACCCAGCTATTTTTTTGGGACTAGGTCTTGCTATGTTCCACCGGTGGGACTCAAACCGTGATCCCTGGCCACAGCCGTGGCTTCCTAGGCTGCCACCTACAGGCATGCGCCACCATGCCCGACCTAAGTACTCATTATTAAAGCTATAAATCTTCCTAAGTATTTGAGTTCAACTTACAAATCTGATAATTTTTATGAACACTTGTAGGGGTGATTTGGAACTCGGTTAATTAAATTCCCCTTAAAAAGAGCCACGTTTCAGTTTTTAATTTATTCACTTTCATTTTCAAATAGTTGTCTGATTAACAAAACTACTGAGTATTTACATGATTTTTTGGTATATCTAATGAATAAACTTATAAATATGGGTTAATCTTAATTCTCTTAAAAGTTTTGGTAATTTTTACACATTTAATAAGAGTGTCTAAATGGTTTGATTTAAATCTGCATAAAAATCTCATTTACACATGGAAAATAAAAACTACACATTAATTTACTAATCATTCTCTTAAACAGTATAATTAAATACCAGGTTAGAGATAGCTCATTCGTAAGTTGAGCATGGAATTATTTTAATTTACTTCACCTCAGTGCTTGATAGGGAAACCTACCAAGGTTAAGGATATAGATCCATTAAGAAATAATATTTTTTTCTGAAGTAAAGTGGGTTACACTTGGAGCAGGGCTGTTAGGGCCTTGTGGCTACAGCCTTCTGGGTGATTAGTTTCATGACACAGGACTGGCTGAGTGAATGCAGTGTTCTAAGAACACGCCTTCCAGACGCCTTATTCTCATAGAATTATTTTCATAGCCAGAACCATAGCTCTTATAAGTATTTCAGACACAACTGGAATTTGGCATAATCCTGGTGCCTGTGCCTGGGGTGGTGTTTCCAAGGGTGGTTCCAAGTCTCAGGTAATTAAAGGTAACAGCTAGTAATGTCCCTTCAGCACTAAATATCTGTTAGGCACTACTTGAAACTCTTTAAGGTACACAAACTTCTTATTTAATCTTCACAACAACTCTCTGAGGTAGACATGATGACTACTCCTATTTCATAGTGGGGAAACTGAGGGGCAGAGAGGTCATGTAATTGGCCCATGGTTTTGTGGCTGGCGCAAGGCAGAGCCTGGGTTTAGACGCAGGCTGTCTGGCTCATTAGTTCTTGCTCTTGAGCCCTATTCCATTTGCCCTTGCCACTGGCCAGCTGGGTGGCAGAACAGGGGTTTGGACCAGCCACACTCTGGTCTTGCTGTTCCATGCTGCTGACAAGACAACAAATTTGACCCTTGGCAAGTTGGGACTGGGGGCACCTGGCCATGCTCCCCTTTTCCTCTCCTCTGTCCATTCCCATAGTCCTTGCTTTCTCCTTCCTTCATATCAAGGCCCAGAGTGGAGCCCAGGAGCTTGGTGATGATGGGGAGTTTTTTTCCTCAGTTCAGTGTGTCCCCTGAGTGGCACTGAACCTGGGTCATCTTGTGGATGGCATATCCCTTGGCCTGACTCCAGGTCTGCCTCTGCTTTCTCTCTCTCTGCCCTCTACTCTCTAGGGTTATACTCCAACCCCACGTCGTTGAAGCTGAGCCAACAGAGGAATTCACGAGGGAAGGTGGATTCTGCCCAGACGCAGGCCAGAATGCAGCTGATACGGGTATGAAAAGCATCTCCCCACAGGCCCCAGGAGAGCAAACATGCATCAAGCTTGTTGAGGGTGCCGACTTTCTCATTTCCTCCTGGCAGCTGCCCTGCGAATGCCCTTATCATCATCCCTGTTTTACAGATGGGGAAATAAATGACTTGCACCTGTTCATGTAGCCAGACTGTGGTTGGCACCAGGGTTCAAAGCCAGTTAAGCAAAGTATTTGCTGTTACATCTAAGACTCAGAAAAATCACATTTTATTTCACTGTGTTAGAAACCTAGTCCAGAGCTGGGCACGGTGGCATGTGCTTGTAAGCGACAGCTTATGAAGTCGTGGCAGGGTCTGGGGATTGCGGTTCAAGTCCCACCCAGGGCAACATAGCGAGACCTAGTCCCAAAAAATAGCTGGGTGTAGTGGTGTATGCCTGTAATCCCAGCTACCTGGGAAGCTGAGGCTGGGAATTGCTTGAGTCCATGGTACCACAGGCAACGTGAGCCTGCAGTTCCATGGGCAAAAATAGCCTCAAAAAAAAAAAAAAAAAAAAAGAAACCTAGTTCAGTGGCTTGTTCATTTAAAAATTTCCAGTAAATGAGCCTTTTATGAAATACAGTGTGTCTTGAAGCAGGACGTAGAAGCTTACTATTAGTTTTTCATCTCAGTTGGTACAATTTTCAAAAATTAATTTTATCACCAGCCATTGTTTTTATGGCTTCTGTTATTGTGTGAAAGTTTCAAAGTATTTGAAATAACTAAAAAAAGAGAGGTCTTTAGCATCCATAGCAGAAAGGAAAGTGCTAAACCCTATAACTATTACAAAGAAATATAGACTTCTTTGAGGAAGTTTTTAATAGTGCAATGTACAATGGCTACTATATAAAGAAATAAGGGGAGATGTATTTACTTTGGAACCATATTTCCCCTTTAACCTTTAATTTTGTGAAAATGGCCTAGAGGTGGCCCAGCATTTTAAACATATTTTTGATGTTATTTTTATCCTGACTTTAGGCTTTATATATTTTTGTTTGATATAAAATATGGACTTTGGATAATTTGACTCCAAAACCTGTACTCTTAACCATTTCCCAGTAGTATCTCTTGTCATCATTCATTGACTTACTAACAAATAGTTGTGAGTACCTACTGTGTGCCAGGCTCTTTTCTGAGTGTAGGTGTTTAGTTAGGTGATTTCTGACTTTAGGAGCTCACATTCTACTGTGGGGATTGACAATAAATAAGACAATTAAGTATATAATATGTGTAGTGATGATAAGAACTATGAAGAAGAATAAGGGTAAGGTGGGGGCACTGAGGCACAGAGGAGGGAGTGGTTGTGACTGTTGTAGACAGGGTGGTCAGAGAAGACTCTGAAGGAGGTGGAGAAATGCAAGTGCAAAGGTCTGAGGCTGTGGCTACAGTAGGTGACAAGGGTGGTGGGATGTGATGGGGTAAAGAGGATGATTTGTATATGGTGCTGTAGTCCATGACTAGGCTGTGTTTGTATGCTGAGGACAGGAAGATCTGGAGGATTCTGAAGAGTGCAGGAATGTGATCTGACTTAGATTTTTGCCAGAATCCTTGGGCTGCCACAGCCACTGGAAAATGGACTTTGGGGACAAGGCAGAAACAGGAAGTGAGTGGAAATTACCCAGCTGATGTTTTTTTTTTTTTTTTTATTTGAGACTAGGTCTCACTATTTTTTTGGAACTAGGTCTTGCTACGGGCCCCAGGTGGGACTCGAACCGCGATCCCTAGCCCCGGCTGCTTCATAGGCTGAAGCTTACAGGCACAAGCCACCGTGCCCGGCCTACCCAGCTGATGTGTTCTTGGAGATGGAATAGGATCCTTGAGAAAGTATATACTAAGTGCCAGGCACCACATTGGGCATTGGGGACACAGCTCTGAACATGGCACCCAGAACTTGTGGTGTTATGGAGATAACTAACACTTTAGTGGGGAAACACATAATAGGTGCTTTCTAGAAAGTCCCAAAGAATGCTCATCAGTTTGTTCAGCCCAAAGCTCCAGGGCTACAGGCACTGTCTCTTGTGCTGGAGGGACAGCGTGACCCATCCTGACTGTGACCTGGACAGTGTAGTTGGGGAGACAGACAAAAAATGAGAGAATAGCTGGGTGTGGTGGCATGCGCCTGTAATCCCAGCGACTTGGGAGGCTGAGGCTAGCAATCACTTGAGTCCGCGGGTTCAAGACTACTCCAGGCAACATAGCAAGGCCTAGTCTAGAAAAAATAGCTGGGCGTGGTGGTGTGTGCCTGTAATCCCAGCTACCTGGGAGGCTGAGGCTGGGGATCACTTGAGTCCATAGGTTTGTGATTACCCCAGACAACACAGTGAGACCTAGTCTCTAAAAAAGAGAGAGAGAGAAATGAAAGAACAGTTTCTGTTATACTGGCAGGTTGGTAAGTCCTAGGAGAAAAATAAATTGGGGGAGGGGGAAGACAATCGCAATCATGTCATTATATAATTACTCATCAGGAGAAGGGGCAGAAAGGAAGCAAAGTGAGCTGGTGGCCAAGTGCTCCTTTCTAGAGCAGTGGTGGTGAATCTTATACTGCTGCCTGGGTATACAATTGCCTGGTGGGGAGTGTGTCTTAATGATGGCGATTCATGTGACTGGGGCCAGTCCCCCTAGGGCTGGCTCAGTGGGCCTAGACTTGGAGACAGGTGCTTTCTACAGACCTTCTGGTTCCTGTGGCTGTATTTGGAGATATTCTGCTCTGGAGATGTGGAGGTAAGATAGTGCAGTAGCTGGGAGCCCAGGCCTCAAGGACAATAGCTCTGTCCTCTGTGGTCTGGGGTGAGCCTCTGTGTCTCTATGACCCTCAGTTTCTGCTTCTATGAAAGTGAACTAATCAGAGTGCCCAGTTGGGCTCTGCATGCCAAGCAGCATGTAGGGAATAAGCACCCCATGCAGCTGCCCTTTTATTTTTAGGTGAGGGACCTGTTGCTGAGGGTTAGGATGACACAGTTTTTGGCAAAGGACAGAAATGGGGGGGGTGGACAGAGGGAATAAAGAGAGCAGCACAGATATGACAGAGGTGGAGGGTGAAAGTCTGGGCGAGTCTGAGCGTGTGGCATGCTACTAAGGGGCTCTGTCTGCTTCATTTTTTGCAGTAGTTCTCTGAAGTAGGTAAGAGTTTCCTGACTTTTAGAACGAGTATAGCCAGGCTCTGGCAGGCTGACTTGCCAGGTTCCCACAGGGGGTAAGTACCATGTTGGTTTGAACCAACATGTGGTGAGACCTAAAAGGCAAGTCTTAATCATTGTGAGGTTCAGCCATACCTTACAGTTTTCAGCCCACCTGGTTCTTTGACATTGTATAGTAGAAAGACAGACATTAGTGAGAAGTCAGCTTTTCCAGTTCTGGTGCCATCGCTTTTGGGCTGTGTGAATTTGGGCAAGTCCCTTAACCTCTCTGAGCTTTCACTTATGAGTAAAATAAAGTTCATAAACCTAGGCTATAGGGGGATGAACTGATAATCTTTGTCCTGAGCCCAGTCAGGCACAGCGCCTGATAACATAGTACCTCAACAATTATTACAGATATCATGTACCTGCTGCGGGTGACCTTAGGCAAATTCCAGACCTTTATTGTTTCTCAGGGGTGTTGTAGGAAATGAGAACTCAGCTTAGCTACCTGAGAGAAATGGCAGTGGTTATCATTCCACCTCCCTTCCTCTCCTCCAGGCATGGCCTATCACCTCTGCCACCTTTGTATCTACCTGGGACTTTCCTGTTACAACTAGTACTACTATTTCACTGATTCTAGGAAGCTGTTGATAAGAAGGCTCACTTTATTTGCCCACTAGTAAAATATTCGTTAATTAGATTGGGACACGCTGCCAATTTTAAGACGTGGCCCAGTTCAAAGATGGAAAATAGGGAGAAACAGGCTTTTTTTTTTTTTTTTTTTTTTTTTTTTTTTTTTTTTTTTTTTTTTTTGAGACTAGGTCTTACTATTTTTGCCCGTGGAACCGCAGGCTCATGTTGCCCAGGGTACCACGGATTCAAGCAAATCCCCAGCCTCAGTTTCCCAGGTAGCTGGGATTACAGGCGTGTGCCACCACACCCAGCTATTTTTTGGGACTAGGTCTCGCTATGTTGCCCTGAACGGGACTCGAACCCGCGGACTCAAGCGATTCCCAGTCCCAGCCGCGCTCCGTAGGCTTGCGCTTAAAGGCACGCGCCACCGTGCCCGGCGAGAAACAGGCTTTTCAGAACGAATGAAATTGTCGGAGGCGCTCACAATGGGGAGCACACAATGGGGAGCCGCCTCCCGGCTCGGGTCGCATTTACCAGTAGCGGCCACAAGGCGGGTGTGCGGCGGGAGGGCAGTGGTCTCAGGTTCCGGGAGGCTGCGGTGGGGGCCCAGGCCGCGCCCTTCTCTGCCCACAGGCGTTGATCAGGAGCCGGCGAAACACACTCCAGGAGCTCTGCCACCACGAGTACGTCCTCACCAAGCACAACCAGCACCTGGCCAAGACAATCCAGGACATGGAGGACACCTCGGCCGAGGCAGTGCGGACAATGCTGCAGCAGCAGGAGACCCTGTCGGTCAGTCCCCACCCCATCCCGCGGCCCCGCCTCTGCCCTGGGCGCTGCGGCCTGTCCTGGGCCCCGCCCTCCTTAGCGCTGGGGCGCCCTCTTGTGCCCTCTCTCGGCCTGTCCGGGCCCTCAGCAAGCAGAGGCACGTGAGCCCACGCGGACACCGTCTTCCTTCACTTTATACAGCTGCTCTCCAAAGCCTTTGGAATGGGTTAGCGGGCTGTGGCAGGCTGGCTAACTTGGCCGGGTTCCCATAGGTGGTAAGTGCCAGAGCTGGGGTTTGAAGCCAGGTGTACCGAGACCTAAAATCTAGTCCTTGATCAGGAGGGTTTCACCATGCTAACAGCTTCCTACGCCTGGAAGATACATCACTTCCTCCCTTCTCTCTCCTGGTTTTTAGAATCAGGCTGAAATGGAGGGGGGGGGGAGGGGGCTCACCCTACACCCAGTTTCAGCCTTTCCAGTTCTGGTGCCATTGCCTTTGGGCTGTGTGACTTTGGGAAAGACCCTTAACCTCTCTGAGCTTTCACTTATGAGTAAAATAAAGTTAGTGAACCTAGGCTATGGAAACCTAGGCTATAGAAAACTATCACTTTCTAGCTGATGGGCTGTAGGGTGAGTGAGTTGGTCAGGCTTTTCCCATCAGCCTAGAGAGCCAGCACCTGCGTTTTATGCCCTTCCCATGATTGTGTGGCCCGGTGTGCATCTGGACCTCGGAAAGGGGCATAAAGGGTCACAGATCTGGGTCTCAGAGAGGTAGATAAAGGGTCATAGAGAGCACAAGAGAATGAGAGAGCGCGAGTCCCAAGAAAAACTGTGAAGATTGCAGGGGAGCTGGGGGCTCTCCCTCAACCCCGGAAATAGTGCTGTGACACTATTGATTTGTATTTATTCATTATAATCCTTGCAGCAACCCTGTTGGGGGAATGGTGCTATTCTGATGTTATACATGAAGACATGGAAATAGACAAGTCTCACCCAGCGGTGGCATTCACCATCTATGGGCCAAGAGGGACTGGAGAGTCCAGGGAACATCGCTGGGGGGTGGGGGTACACGGCCAGGCCACAGTGGAAGGGCTGGAAGTTCACAGGGGACCCATGAGTTTGGGCTCGAGAGGGTCAAAGAAAATAACTTAATGGAGAAGTCATTCCCGCTGACTACCTTCTGCCCGGGGAGGAGACGGACTAATCTCTCTCAGAGCCCTTGAGAAGACGGCAACTTTCAGCCTTCCTGGGACTTAAATAGTTTGCGTGGGCTGTTGTGAGAAAGTAGCGGTCTGGGTGACTTCAACGAAAGACAGCTGTTTTCTCAGACTTCTGGGGGCTGGAAGTCTAAGATCACGCCACTGGCAGGCCTGGTGCTGGTGAGGCCTTTCTCCTCAGGGAGCAGACGACTGACTGCCTTCTTGCAGTGTCCATGTTGTCCTCTGTGTGTGTGTGTGCGAGGGGAGTGCGAGGTCACTGGTGTCTCTTTTCCTTTCTGTAAAGACACTGGTACTGTTGGGTTAGGACCTGACTCTTTGACCTCATTCACTTTAATTACCCCCCTAAATGCCATGTCTTCCACTACAGCTCTGGTGGAGGCTCCGGGACTTGGGGATAGTGCTGTCTGTGACAGAGGCCAAGGACACAGAGAGTTATTCAGCCCCAGGAGGCCCAGCAGGATATTCCCCAAACCCAGCTCGAGTCACTGCTGGAGTCACTGCCTGGCTTTCCCACATCAGTCCATTCATTCCTTTACAGCTTCGTCCTGAGGGCATCCTGTGGTGCTCAGGAAAGGGTGGTCAATTGGGTGCCTTGTCCACATCAAGCTCTCATTCTTAGTGGGGTCACAGCGATTAGGAAGCCTTTTGTGTCTACAGTGCTGGGGAATGGGCGACTTGGAGGGCTGTAGAGGGACCCTCTACCTCTAACAAGGGAGGGTTGGGAAGGCTGTCTGGAGGAAGTAAAGCTTGGGTTGAAACTTTCAGATGTAGGTGTTCACTGGGAGAAAGCAGGTGAGTGTTCCAGACACAGGAAGTGGGTGCACAGGGCCTCACTGACTCAGGGAGCCATTTGTTGCTTTGTGTGGCTGCACAATAAACAGACTCTGAGAAAGGGGTCAGAGATAAGCCAGTGTCCCAAGCCAGACTGAGGAGGACCCTGTCAGCCATGGCATGAAGTGTCAGCCTAAGTTCAGGGAAGCGGGGAGTCTTCGGAGGATTTTAGATAGGAGAGGGATGTGGTTGGTTGTGTTTTTAAGGAAAGATGATGATGACTGCAGTGTGAAGAGTAAGTCGTGACATAACTTTTAGGCAGAGATCGGGAACTTGAAGATTAGCAATGGAGATGAATAGAGGGTATGGCTATGAGGGCTGGTTGGGGGATCAAATCCAGACAACTTTATGCCATTTTGGATGAGGTGGGGAGTAGAGACTGAGGCCCAGGTGTGAGGTAGAGCCATTGATTGAGGTGGGTGATGGGAATGGGAAATGTCTGGAGGAGGGTAGATGACTGTTTTCTAGCCTCTGCTCAAGGTGCTGGCATGGGACCAGCATCGGGTTTGGGGACTCCTCTGAGAAGCATGGCCACTGCAGGCTGTGGGTCCCCAAAACTTATGCTTTGGTGGCTCCAGCAGAGGCTAACTGTGACTGCCTGTTGCTCCCACAGACTATCATGGACATCTTGGAGTACTCGAATAAGAAGAATCTGCAGCAGCTGAAGTGTGACCTTGAGGAATGGGAGGAGAAGGAGGCATCCAAAGTGAACTGTAAGCACCGGAGGAGGCAGAGGGAGCAAAGACCATGATCCTCCTCTAGCCCTGTGGGAAGTCAGCTGCAGGGCAGCTACTTGAACCTTTGGCCCCCTTGGTTTGGGCTGTTGGCATTGCTGAGATGCAGAGTTTATCTGTAGAGTGCTTAGCACTTCCAGGCCCCTGTGGCGTGAACTGCCTGTGAGTTGGGGACTCTTCGCCCCTTTCACAGATGCAGAGACTGAGGCTAAGGGAGGTGAAGTAGGCTGCTGAAGGTTATACAGAACCCCCCCTCCCCATCCTGACTTTTTTTTTTTTTGGCCATGGGCGCTCTGGGAATCTGTGTTAGGGACCCAGGTACCTGGCTTTCATCCCTTCAAACTTGGGATGTCTTTCACGAAACAGACTGGAAGTCTTTCAGGAACGGGGTGGTGTGTCAGGCACCTCAGATGTTGAGACCTCTGCCATGGAGGATGGCAGGTTAGGCTTTGTCTTGATCCTTCTGTGGTTGTGACTTGGGATCTGGTATCACCTCATCTCCCTGGATGCGTTGCCTTGGGAACACGTGCACAAGGAGACTGAGAGGTCCAGAGAGGGATGGTTCTTTTTTTTTTGGAGACTAGGTCTTACTATGTTGCCTGAGGTACTATGGACTCAAGTAGTCCCCAGCCTCAGCTTCCCAGGTAACTGGGATTACAGGTA
>PVHY01015071.1:0-36823 GCA_004024945.1 Uropsilus gracilis
TTGTTTTTGTTGTTTTTTTTTTTTTTGAGACTAGGTCTCACTGTGTTGCCTGGGGAACCGCAGCCTCACGTTGCCCGGGGTACCACGGACTCTAGTGATCCCCGGCCTCAGCCTCCCAGGTAGCTAGGATTACAGGGGCCCGCCCCCACGCCCGGCTGCTTTTTGAGGTGAGGTCTCCCTATGTTGCCCGGGGTAGTCTCGAACCTGCGATCTCAAGCGAGTCCCAGTCCCAGCCCCGCTCCAATAGGTTTGTGCTTAAAGGCACGCGCCACCCGGCAGTTCCTTTCACGTTTTTAAATAACATTAGAAAGCATTGGCCGGGCGTGGTGGTGCGCGCCTGTAATCCAAGCGCTGGGAGGCAAGAGGCCCTGGATCCCTGGAGTTCGCAGGTTGGAGACTCCCTGGTGAGACTTGGTCTTGAAAAAGCAGCCGGGCGTGGTGACGGGCGCCTGTAATCCCAGCTACTGGGAGGCTGAGGCTAGAGATCGCTTGAGTCTGGGGATCGGGATTACTCCCGGTAACACTCTCAAAAAAGAAAGAAAAAAGTAAGCAAGCATTGGTTTATTTTCACTTCTAGATATGAAATGTATATATATATAAACTATTTGATTATAAAAAAATAAAAAAATATTTTCACTTCTGAGAGCATTCTCACCCCCCACCCCTTGCCCTTAGGTGTGTGCCAACGCTGACGTGGCATGGGGACAGGGTGAGGTATGTGGGCTGTAGGTTAGCGGTTTGTCCAGTCTTTGTATTTATTGTAATTTCCCCACAGGATTGATCGCCACGTCGGCAGCTTCTCAGTTGTCTTCGACTGAGCTGATAGAAATGCAGAATGATCTCTTTAACAAGGAGAAAAGCAGGCAGCTATCATTAACCCCCCGAACTGAGAAGATTGAAGTGAAACACGTCGGGAAAACGGATCCCGGCACCATCTTTGTGATGAATAAAAACATTTCAACTCCTTATAGTTGTGCCATGCGTAAGTAACAGATCAGGATCCAGCTTTAACTCATGCTGTAAATCGAGCAGGAGAACTGGTGCAGTGAGCATAAGCCACTGTCATCAGTCCCTGAAGTTTCCAGAAGTTCTTAAAAATCTAGCATCTTCATCTGTTCACCTTGGCTGTAGCATGGAGGATACTGTGATCTTGCAAGGTTGCAAGGTTGCAAGCCCCTCCTACGCACAGGTTACTTGAATTTGGTTACAGTTGACATGACTGTTGTTTCTGGCAGAGAAAGGCCAACCTCAAGGCATGTTTTACTGGTGGACCTGCTCTTGTGGGCAGCTGCCTATGTGCTGGGAGTTTTCCTCAGAGGATTTTAGGCTAAAGGGACTGCATTGGCCTCTGATGAGCAGTGTTTTTGGCCTTTTCCTTTTGCAGCCTACCTCAAATGGTTTATCTGTTTACCCCTTTCTGCTTTGTGGTGTTTTTGTTTACAGCCACTTGTAAATGTGGAATTGAAGCTGTGCAGTGGGGTGATCGTGGACGGGGGTGAAAATATTTGTTTTGTTCATGTCTTCACCGAGATAGCTGTGCCCTACCCATGATTTGATGTGGAATCAAAGGGAACAGGGCGCTTTATACTTCATTTCTGATCAAAATGCTTTTAGAGTAGTTTTGATGGAACTGGTAATATAGAACGTCCAGAATATGGATCCGTACAGCCGCATGTACCAGCACATATCCATATGACTAGCTGTATTGTTCAGGCTTTGGGAAAACTAAGTCACACACAGTGGTGACGCTTCTTAACCGCCCAAAATTTAACCCTCACCCGAAGATTGCATGTTACTCATTCAGTGTTTATGAACACCTGCTTTATTTAGACCTGTTCTTAGGGGCTAGCTCGTCCAATGAATGAGCAGAAGTAGACTCGATCCCTGCCTTCGTGGAAGTGGTGTTGTGCTGATTATTTGGTTGCTGCAGGTTAGCCCCTTCCGTGAATAGCTGTGTGTTCAAAAACCTCAGCAGCCTTGGGTTGTATTCCAGGGTCAGAACAGAGCAGAGCTGAGCGGCTTATGTGTGAATTCACACTAGAAATTAAAAACTGGTAGCAATAGGATTTAGCTTGAGTCCACATGAGGCAAATAAGATGGATTGGGATGCAACCCCAAAGCAAATAAGATGGATTGGGATGCAACCCCAAGCCTGTGTAGAACAGATTTGATGTGGGTTTTAGACGTGTATGTTTTTCATTTTCTTTTCACTTGTGTGTGCACATATCCACATGTGTTACAGATGGTGCTGCTCTCTGAACATTAAAGGGTAGTGCTTGGAAAATGGCTTTATTATTATTTAATAACCAGCCAATTAATTTACAGCAGGGTTTAGCCTTCATGATTTTTGCAAATGGTTAATAATGATCAATAAAAAGCAGTACCTTGGGTGTTTTGGATATAGTCTCCTTGTTTAGAGATATTCTGTGTAATACTTCATTCCCCCCAACCAGGCAGCTTGCAGAATTTGCCTACAAAAATTGTTTTATTTCTAGATGTAGCACTTAAACAAGTAATTTTTTCACTTTGGTTTGGCTAGATTTTGACCATCAATCTGTGTCCATTCCTAGATCTGAGCGAGTGGTACTGTCAGAAGTCCATCCTGGCCCTGGTGGACGGGCAGCCGTGGGACATGCATAAGCCTTTGACCAAATCCTGTGCGATTCAGTTTCTTACTTTCAAAGATCGTGACCCAGGAGAAGTAAATAAGGTATTTCTTTTTTTTTTTTTTTGAGACTAGGTCTTGCTATTTTTGCCCGTGGAACCACAGGCTCTTGTTGCCCGGGGTACCACAGACTCAAGCATTCCCCAGCCTCAGCTTCCCAGGTAGCTGGGATGACAGGCGCGCACCACCACGCCCAGCTACTTTTTTGGAACTAGGTCTCGCTACGGGCCCCAGGCGGGACTCGAACCGCGATCCCTAGCTCTGGCCGCTTCATAGGCTGAAGTTTACAGGCATGAGCCACCATGCCTGGCCAAATAAGCTATGTCTATCTCGACATTTGTTCTTTCGGCCCAGTTTTCTTCCCTCTTCTTTCTATGAAGTGTCTGCTCCGGGGAGCACATGGCGTGTTCAGCTCCGGACGATTGGAGGTGGTTGTTTTTCGTCCATGTTTCACTGGTTGGATCGGGCATCTCCATAGTTGGAAACATCCCATGGCCTCGATTCTCGTGTTTCGGTTTGGGAGGTTGACACGACGCCTTTCGCATTCGTGTTATAGCAACTTTAAACTTACGGTTGCTGATTGCTTTGTGCTGCGGTGGATCCCTCCCACGCCTGCTGCTTGAATTTCACCTCTGATCATCTTCTCTGCTCAGCTCAGTGACTTTCTCGTCTCTCTGTCCTCTCCACCCCCTTTTAAAAAGCACCGAAGCGCCCCTAACAGTCAGGTGAGAGTGGTGTTAAGTGCCACGCTCCTACCCCTCAAGAGCCTGCACTCCTTATCGTTGACTGCGTGAGGCTTTGGACCCTGTATTACCTGCCCCCTCGCAGTCTTCCTTGTCCCCTCTGCTCTGGGCGCACTGCAGGGCGTGCCTGCTCTGCTTTGTGGGACCCTGGTCCCTGCTGTTCGCCATCCTTCCCTTCCGCTCTCAGCATTTTCTTTCCCCTCCCTGTTAAAGTCCTTTTTACCTTTATATTTCAAAGAAAACGTGCTCTGCTCCTTGGAACCTTCTGGTTCTTCTAGTCAGAATGAATCACTCTTCTCTAGAGCCTCACAAAAGCCAGCAAGCGTCCCTAGATACAAAGCTTTCCTTTGGCTTTGTAATCGTTGAACGCATTGGATTTTTGAGCCGGAAGCGATGAGAGTCATGTTCCTTATTGAGCTTTAGGCCTTGATTTATGTACAGTAGGTGCTTAATACATATTTGGAGGATTGAAATACTTGGGACATGATAGACTAGCTAACACCGAGTATTAGGTAGCACCTTAGGTGACTTACAGGTGTGAAATCATTTAATCCTTATAAAGACATTTTCCAGATAGGTAAGGGGTGAGGCCAGGGAAAGCTGCCGCATCTTTTTCTTTCTCCCACGCGTGTGCACAGTTGCAAGACAGTTCAGGTTTAGGGAAGTTCAGCATCTTGACCAAGTGGTTTGGGAAGTGGTGGAGCCTGGATTTGAGCTTAGTCATCCTGACTCTGGAATCAGTAAACATTAAAAGCATTTAAGTAGGCGAGATGAAGAAGTGCACTTTTCCCTTCTTTGCCTGGATTTGTGTGACTTGTAACGTATATGGGGTAGTGATACTGCATCCATTCTGCCACACACCATCAAAGGAGTTCACCCATATCATCCCCAGAGGTGGTGAAGAGCTTGTAAAAGCCATGCGTCCAGTTGTAGTAGTGCCAGGAGAAGGGGCGGTTTGCTCTCTGTGAGTCCAATAAGACTGTGCTCTGGGTTCTCATATCAGGCTTGTTAATAAATCAGAATGTGCTAGCGAAATGAGAGCCCAGTGAATAGTGAGGTGCTTTGCTACAAAACTTGGATTATCATAACTTTTTGCTATAGGTAGCCTGAGTGATAACTTTTGTAATGTGAGGTGTAACATAGGAATTGTAACTCTTAAAAGTCTTGAAAGTTGAGTTTTCCTTCCAAGCTTACATGAACACGTATACCTTGTCAACATACTGTTATCATGTATTTTTTTTTTTTTTTTTTGAGACTAGGTCTCGCTATTTTTGCCCATGGAACCACATACTCTCGTTGCCTGGGGTACCACAGACTCAAGCAATCCCCAGCCTCTGCTTCCCAGGTAGCTGGGATTACAGGCGTGCACCACCACGCCCAGCTATTTTTTTTGGAACTTGGTCTCGCTACGGGCCCCAGGCGGGACTCGAACCGTGATTCCTAGCCCCTGCCGCTTCATAGACTGAAGCTTACAGGCATGAGCCACCATGCCCGGCCCAGTTATCATGTATTATACAATACATAGACGTGCATCTTAGGTTATTAACATAGATTACGCCATGTGATATATGAATAGACATTATTTTAGCATACGTTTGTAAACAAGTTAGCTTTAACATTGGGTTCAACATAAAATTATTGCCAGATAGTAAAGCTCCCTGTTGTTTGTTAGACATTTCAGTCTCTGACAGCTTGAACAGAGGCCCTGCTGGCAACAAGAGGCTGGTGTTTCATTCCTCTATGGTTTTAGTTGATGCAAATATGACCTACCCTGATGGCGACATGATGGCAACAGTTATATGCTGAGGATGGACAGACAGAGGTCTAGAAATATTCCCTAAGTCAGAAGTCAGTCTGTTAAAATACATCGCAGTATAATATGCATCTATGCTAAGTACTAAGACTGAGCTTGTGTTCCATGATACTAGTGTGTGTTATGTTTTTTGTGTGTTTATTTTCCCAGGCTTATTGGCGTTCGTGTGCCATGATAATGGGCTGTGTCGTGGAAAGAGCCTTCAAGGAGGACTATGTGGTCAGTTTGGTCAGAGCGCCAGAAGTTCCTGGTAATGTACACACATCAATACACGCATCCATTGTGCCCCCTGACTATCTGGAGACCGCTATTTGATGTTGTCCGTAGTTCACTCATACTTCTATTTACTGTAAATGACCATGATTGCATGCATTCCATTTATTATGGGTAGCAAAATCCATCCTATTTAATAGTAGAGGTCAGTAACAGAATTAGAGAATGTTTTTCTTGGATGTGAATTTCATGGAATTACACTCTCTGTTTTAACTCTTACCACTTGAAGCTGAGCGTTACTTCCAAATGGAGTGTGTGGAGGGTGGGAAGGGTAGTGTCAGTGGACTCTGAGGAAGCTGTGCCTGTGTGGTGCTATTTCACCAGAAATGACTGAGACTCTGGAGAAGGTACCCTCTTAGGGAGGTGGAAAAGTTCACACTCACTGTCATTTCTAAAAACTAGGATTTTGCAAAAGTAAGTTAATCTTTTTATTAAAGACAGATGTATAGATACTGAAAATATTTGAAAAACTCAGTGATTCCAAGAATAGAACAGAAATGAGGACATTTAAAGCTATTTCAAAATAAATTTGATATTTCATGTCCATTTCATCACTGAACCACTTCAGAGATACTGTGTTCTTTCAGACTTGTTATAGCTAGTAGAATTACTGGGGATTTTCAGTGATTATTTTTTTTTCTTGAGACTTGGACTCGCTGTGTTGCCTGGGGTAGACCCAATTCCATGGACTCAAGCAATCCCCAGCCTCAACCTCCCAGGTAGCGGGGATTTCAGGTGCACACCACCACACCTAGCTAAGCTATTTTTTTGAGACTAGGTCTTGCTATCTTGCCCGGGGTAGTCTCGAACTCACTGACTGAAGTGATTCCTAGCCTCGGCCTCCCTCCCTGGGCTGGGATTAGAGGCACATGCTATCATGCATGGCTGGGGTTTTCAGTGATTAAAGCTTTTAGGTGGGGAGAGTTGGTAGAGCTGGAGCAAGCAACCGAGATCATGGGGGTAGTTTTATAATTTGTAGAGTTGGGAGAGCTTGCTCACCCTCATTTCAGGTCTATGTACCAGCTGTTGCAACTCGGTACCTTTCTCCCCGAGCAGATCTGACATAGTTTTTCATGTTGCTTGACTTTACAGTAATTGCTGGCGCTTTCTGCTACGATGTAGTTTTGGATAAGAAACTCGATGACTGGATGCCAACAAAAGTAAGTGCACGCTCCAGAAACTTCATCATAAAGTGTGTGGTTTTCTTTGTTCAATGACTCCTCTGGTGTATTGTTGCGTGATACTGCGTGTGAAGATATTTAGAAGACCTTTTCTATCTTTGCTGTTGCTTTTCCAATGTATTTTAAGATGGGGCATGTGAAGGAGAGTATTCATAACGGGATGCCTGCTGCTTGGAAGCTTTATGTTCTTGACCTTTTCTCGAAGTGCTTTCTTCTTTGTGCTTTTCTTTCTGTGCCTTAGGACAGTGCTTTGCGAGTTGTCCAGACTATAAAATATAGCAGCTTAATGATCCTAGTGGGCGTGGTGGTAGGAGGCCTGGAACCTCACTTCCCTGCCTCCCCAGCGCACAGTTTGAAAACCACCACCCTAAATCCTTTCGCCTGTTGCACACAGTGAGGTTCTCCCAGCACACAAGGGTCACGTGAGAGCTGCGGCGAATTACAGAGTCAGACTTGGGCAGCTGGTCCAGAAAGCCACACGCCAAGTAGCAATAAGTTGCCTACACTTTTGGTGAATGGTTTGCGTGATGAGAGTGCTTCATGTTGGTCTGGTATATGGATAGCATTGGGATTTGGCTAACAAGGATCATCCAAATCAGGTGTTTTGTGTGCTGATTTTAAAAAGTTAAGCCAGGACATTTAGTTATGATTACAGAGAACAGGCAGATGCCTGATTCTAGGCGTGCGCCACCACAGCCAGCTATTTTTTTGGAACCAGGTCTCACTATGCTGCCCTGAGTGGGACTCGAACTGTGATCCCTGGTTCTGGCCCTGGCTTCCTAGGCTGCCGCTTACAGGCACGCACCACCATGCCCAGTCATACACATTCTTAATTAAACAAAACTCTGTGTCCTATACTTTGGAAGTGTGCAGCTCAGAAAAGGAGAAGCGAATACTGTTTGGTTGATTTTATTTTCTCTGGAAACAAATGTGTCTTACACATGGTATCACACATTTATAGTTAGCATTGCTTATTTTAAGTAGTTGCCATTTTATGACTACACTTGGTAGTGGTTTTCCTTCCTGGTATATTGAAAAGTAAGAGTTTGGAAGTCAGGGCAGATCAAAGTGCAGTTTCTGGATTTGGAAGTTCTTATATAATGCTGCCCTGATATCGTAATATCCAGCTAGGAAAGGAGCAAAACAGGGAGGGAAGACAGAGAGAAAGGGAGAGAAGAGTGGAGTGAGAAAGAGGACAAGGAGGGCTGGCGAAGAGAATGGAACTGGCTCCGTCATCTCTGGATTGTGACAGTGTAGCTTCCTCATTTTCATGTGTGTCCCCAAATTTAGGAAGAGATTCTTACTTTAATGGTGGAGTTAAATGAAAACTAATGAGATCAAGACTCAACTTTCATTACCTATGAAACTTGCCTTTTTTTTTTTAAAGGCTAAAACTTATGGAAATGAACTTAGCTAATTTCAGGCTGCAGTGTTGAGTGGACAGCTTTGAGAACATGGGGGGGTGGTGTCACATTCAAGTGGCAGCGACAGTAAACCCTGAGTGTGGATTGGATATATAAGAAGTTATCCCTCTAAGAATGGGGTAGAGTCATTTCCTTCAGACATTTTCCTAGGAAGTTTGTAGAAAGGATTTTATTACAAAAATAATTTGCATAAGACTGACCTTTCCTGATCTCTACTTATTTCTAAGGAGTCAAGTACTTCTTGTAAGTAGTGATTTATGGCACGAAAATGCATTGTTTTTATTAAAAAGTCTCAAAGGCATCGCTGGTGTGTAGAGGGCAGATGATTCTTCAGGGCTTTTCGTACCCTTCCTCATTAGCCTCTATGACCAGCACCGGTGGTGTTACCTTCTCCCCAGGGTTGTGTCTACCTTTCCCCATTGTGTGCATATGTGTAAGTGGGCATGGGGCATGCTCACCTGGGCATGGGGGGCGGATAAGAGGGTGGCATCACCCTGGGAGAAGAAAGAGCATGAAGAGCGAATAGGGAGAAGGCCAGAGCGAGGGAGTCCCAAGAAAGAGCATGAAGCTTCTTGGACTGGGTGGTTCCCTACCCCTCCACAACCCCCCTTCCCCAGCCTCTCACCTAGTGCCTGCCTCCTTGCCTTCCAGCTGGAACTGATGCCTAGCTTGCCTGCTTACCATATGGCTGGCCTAGCCTTCCTGCCTGGGGTGCCTGTGTACCTGGTTCCCTGAGAGCAGGAAAGCTGTAAAATCCACCAGGACTCTTAACAGTCTTTAGCTGCTAAAACCAATGATAGGTAGAACCAGGTGGGTTCCTACCTGGATTGTGATGGTTGCAAAAACAGTGTATGTTATTTATTAATTATTATAATTGTGTAAAATTAACATTTTCATAAAATGAATTTTCACTGTTGGCTATAGTCTAAATTTTGGACAGGGCCAATATCCTAATCAAATTTTCTGATGATGTAAACAATAATTTCCCCATGCTGCTGTAAATTTTAGTTTTACTCAGTGTAAACAACTTTCATATTTTACTATTAAAATTTTTCACTGATTTCCTTAGTTTTGATAACATTTGCAGGGTTCTAGAATTTGAATGTAATGCTTATTGAAACTTTTTTGTAGAATTGTCTTCATTATTAAGACAGACTGGTAATTGTATTCAATTGTAATTCAATTGTTGCAAATTCATAGCTTTTACACCTGATTTTACTTTTTATTTTACTTGGTTTTATAATATTAAGCATGCAGTTTTATCTGGCTTATGGAAAAATGCTTTTAAATAAATTGTTATAGAGGGTTACTATTTTCATTTTAGGAGAACCTCCGTTCTTTCACAAAAGATGCTCATACTTTGATTTATAAAGATCTTCCATTTGAAACTCTGGACGTTGATGCAAAAGTGGCATTAGAAATATTTCAACACAACAAGTAAGTGCTGACTTTCTTTAAAGCCAGATTTAACCTTTCAAAGTTATGTGTAATGAAGAAAATTTAGCTCTTAAGAATTTTCACATTTAGTATATATGGGACAATTTTATTTTTAACTCTATAACATTTTTTTTCTGAAACAAATGAACTTTTGTTCATCTCATTGCTCCAAGTCCCACTCACTTCTCAAGCATCCTTAATAATTTCCTTGCTTTGTTTTACTTCACTGTTTCCTCTGTTATTTCTTCCACTGTGACGTGATTAACAGATGTTAAGACATTGTATTACTTTGTGCATCCAGCAACTCTCTTCTCCCATCCTTCCACTATTTGTTGGCTTTTTTTTTTTTTTTTTTTGAGACTAGGTCTTGCTATTTTTGCCTGTGGAACCGCAGGCCCATGTTGCTCGGGGTACCATAGACTCAAGCAATCCCCAACCTCAGCTTCCCAGGTAGCTGGGATTACAGGCGTGTACCACCACGCCCAGCTACCATCCTTCCACTATTTAATGGAAAGACTGAGGAAGAAAATACCAGTGTTTGGAGGGGTTTAACACAGTCAGGCCTCAACCTTAAGTACAGAAATTACCCACTTGGATTTTCTTTATCAGTGTTTTAAATCTTGCCTGGTTTCTCAACCCCAACTTGCCCTCCCCCCAAGCTTCCAGTTACCTTTTGCTCCTAATTATAAGAACATAAACTAAATTTTAATATTAATCCAATTATACTTTGAACTAATCATGGCAATCTATTTACATATATTTAACCATTCCTGGGATAAAACTCCACTTGAATGTGATGCGTAATGCTTGTGATATATTGGTGAGTCCAGTTGCTATTATTATTATTATTATTATTTTGAGGCTAGTTCTCTCTATTTTTGCCTGTGGAACCACAGGCTCATGTTGCCCGGGGTACCACGGACTCAAGCAATTCCCAGCCTCAGCTTTCCCAGGTAGCTGGGATTACAGGTGCGCGCCATCACGCTCAGCTATTTTTTGGGGCTAGGTCTTGCTGTGTTGCCCTGAGCGGGACTCGAACCGCGATCCCTGACCCCAGCCACTTCATAGGCTGATGCTTACAGGTATGCACCACGGTATTTTGCTGAAGATTTTTGTTTCAGGGTTCATCAGGGATATGGCTCTATAATATCTGGTTTCAACATTAAGGTAATGTTGGCATCGTAAAAATCCCTTTCCTTGCATTTTTCAAAACAATTAGAGCATGATGGAGTTTTCTTTTCTTTGGAACCTTGATAAAATCCATTTATAAATGCTCTGATCCTGTGCTTTTCTTTCTGGGAAGTTTTTTAATTGCCATTTCCATTTTCATGCTTGTGTGAGGTTTATTCAGCTCTTCTATTTTTTGCTGGTGTAGTCCTGTAAAGTATGTTGATGTCGAAATTCACCCGTTTCTTCAAGGATATCAGATTTATTATAGTTGTTTGTAGTAATCTTTTATCATCATTTCTATTTCTCTATTTGTGTTAATACTGAAATTACCTTTCATTTGTAACTGTTCACTGTATTGGCTCTGGTCTTTACTAGCCTAGCTTGCGGCTTGTAATAAACAGCATATTGTGTATCGTTTCAAAGACTCCTTTTGTATGCTCTCTTGGTCCTCTGTCTCGTTTGTTTTTGTTCTACTGTGCTGCACGTGCCAGAGTGAAGTGGTGGCTCCGCAGAGATGCTCCCTCTGTGCCGTCTACTGCTTCGGAGTTGCCCTTGGTCCTCGTCCACCTCTAGGTTATGTTTGCGAACTGGGTGCAGTGCTGGGCATGGCTTATAGTGAAGACTGACTGAGGGTTACAAGCTGAGGGTTGTTCTCTTTTTCAGGACAGTTCAGGACAGAGGAGTCTTTTTTTTTTTTTTTTTAAATTCATTTATATATAAATTTCGCATCATTGTAATCCCAGGGATTTACAACCCCCCCCACCCTCCCCACCATTCCCCCCTTTTCCCCCCTGCCCAAAGTTGTGTGCTTCAGTTTGGTGTTTAGCTTGTTTTGACTTTTCCTCATGGCTTTTGTTTATTTTTTCCCTGTATTCTATATATTAGTGAAACCATTGGCTTCTGTCTTTTTCTTTTTGACTTGTTTCTGCTATATGATTTCCTCTAATCCATGTTATCATAAAATCATCATATTTGTCATTTTTTTGGCAGAGGAGTCTTACCCTGAGGTGTTTGTACCTGTGTTTAGCAGGTGCTTAAACTGTGTCTAAGTGGAATTGTTAAAATTGTTGTCTTGGTTTTAGACCTGGGGGCTGGGTGTGGGGGCTGGGTGGGGCAGGGGCTTTGACTCTTCCAGTCTGGCTACTAAGTTCTTCTGTTAGGACGCACAGGTGATCTGACCTGACTGTTGTCTCTGCCTTCACCCCCTCCCCCGAGCTTCAGGCTCAAGCCAGTGATCACTGCTCTGAAGCTCTGACCCGAGGGTCCCCCGGAAGTAAGCCTTCCATCCCGGACCTGTATACACACTGCCAGGTTTCCAGACTCCTTGATGTTGGCATGGGCCCCTGGTCAGCAACTGTGGAAAACTGTTCCCAGCAGCCACCCCTCCCACTATGGATTGTGCCACCCAGTGTCACTGTGAAGAGTGTCAGACTGGTGTTGCCTACCCTTCTCCACCAGACTGTTGCTCCTACGACTTTACATTTTCCAACAGCTGCTTAAAAAAAGTCAAAAGGAACGGAATTAATTTTTATAACGAACATATCTAAAATGTTTCTCAACATGTGGTCAGTGTTCTAGAAATTAATGGTACTTTATGTTCTCTTTTGAGGAATTCTTCAGAGTCTGGTTTGTCTTTGCACTGAGGGCACATGTCAGCTGGGACTCGTTACCTGTGGTGACCCACACTGCATTCCAGACTTTGGTTCCACTCCACAGGGATTTCCCTCTCCACACTCAGTTGTCATAGTTTCAGCGAGACTTGTAGGACTGCTGTAACTCAGGTGAACATGTGGAGGGAGGTTAGATGCACAGGAGAGTTGATATGAAGGTGAATCGGTGATGGGGCCTTTCAGCTCAGGGAGAGCTTTCAGTGACTTTGACTCCATCTGTCAGGGGAGTCTGCACAGTTATTCAAGGGAGTTGGCTCCGTCAGTAATGAACGGGGGACCTGGTAAAGGCGCTGTGACCGTAACTGGTTGTTTTTGCATAAACGAATGCTTCCCGGCGTTGTTGCACACACATACTGTTTGTGGAGCACTCTGGGATAAAGAGGCAATCTGAACCTGGGAAATGGCGCTCCATCTGTGCCGTGAGCTCCGCTGGCAAGTTGGATAGCTGGGAGAAACTGAACTGCCGAATGAATTGGACCTAAGGGCAGGATGGCAGAAGCAAGAGTCAAAGAAATCTCATGTTTTTCACTTGGACACGTGGTTGGTTGGTGGAGTCATTTACTAAGCTAGAAATGCAGAGAGAAGGACAAGTTTGGTGGGAAAATAAGTAATTTTTGTTTGTTTGAGAATTTAGGGTTTAAAGTACTAATGGATTGTGGGGTATATATTTTGGGGCCCAGAAGAGGTATGTGGATTAGAAGCGGAAAAGTGGGAGATAGAAGTGCATGTTGGTAACTCAGGCTGCGCAAATCCAAGAGCTGGCCTTGCTAAGGGCACAGCGAGGGCTTGAGGCAGGGCACAGGAAAAGAGGTGCCAGAGAGCTGAAATTGTCATTAGCGAAGAATGCAGGGATGAGCAGTGGAAGTGAGCAGTGGCAGTGAGGCCTAAAATTCATTTGGAATCAAGGAAATGCATTTGCCTTTGGCAAGCACAGTCTGGTGGAGTTAGGAGGCTGCGGCCGGATGAAGGAGGTGAAGAAGACCGTAGTGTAAACTGTGTTTTCAAGAGTTGTTGTTAAAGAGGAAGTGAGAGGAAGATGCTCTTTTACACTTGTGTGTAAACAATTTTTTTTTTTCTTTCCTGTTTTGCTCTTTAGGTACAAAACCGATTTCATAGAAGAGAAAGCATCTCAGAACCCCGAGAGAATAGTGAAATTACACAGGTAAGAAAAATAAACTTGTCTGCTGTGCATAACTTAGGTTATACCCGCCTGAGTGAAGTGTGGGACTAACAGGATGGATTTGCGCTGATTTTGTTACCCTTAGTACCTTATTCCATTGTTTTCTGTTTCATTGTTCTGATAGGATGGTAATTGGAAGCTTTAAATTATCTTTAGGAACACTTAAGGTTTCTGTTCCTCCTTATTATTCTAGTGTCCCTGTCGTTAATTTTATTTCTGCATTTCAGGAGTAGAAAAACATTGTTTCAAAATATACTTTCACGAGTTGATTTGAAATTGGGCAAAATAGTCATCGTTATGAATCACACATGACCTTTCACATGGATATGGAATCTGAAACGACCAGCCAGTGGTACTTACGTGACATGTCAGTTAGATCAGAATGTACTTCATGCTCCGGGAATGAGTGAGCGGCTGTGTTGTGCAAAGGTGGCTTCACGAGGCTGTTAGCGTAACCTGTGGTGGTCATCATTTCAGTGTATCTAAGTCAAACCACCATGCTGTGTGCCTCAACCTCACCGCGATGTGCTCCAATTCTTCCTCAGTACAACTGGGTGGACGGGGAAGAATTAGGTTGACAACTAGATGTAACACCCCCTCCCGCGCCTCCCACCCCCTGGAGAAAAAATAATTTCATGACCTATGTGTGTTTTCCAACCTCATATTTTAGTGACTCAGATTTTTTTTTGTCTAGATAATTGTCCTGTGTTTCTTCATACATGTGGCTTAGACCCTGGATTCTAATCTCTGCTATAGGGAATCGTCAGGTTAGAGGTCTGCTTAGTAGCATGATATGGCCAGATTGTTAATCTTAACAATCTGCAGTTTGACGCTAATATTAAGAACAAGGTTCCTCTGACTCATTTTCAAGGTTTGAACCTCTTCCCCTGTGGTCAGGGCCATCAGTGATGGGGTCTCTATTATCAATGTAGCAGCAAAGAGAACGAATAGATCATTTTCACCAGCTACTGTAAATGGTTTCAGTTCTTTATTTTAAAACCCAATCAGATTTGGTGACTTCATCGATGTGAGTGAAGGACCTCTTATTCCAAGAACAAGTATCTGTCACCAGTACGAAGTGTCGGCAGTCCACAATCTTCAGACCTCGCAGCCAGGCCTCGTGCGGAGATTCCAGGGTCTCTCTTTGCCTGTTCACTTAAGGGTGAGTAAAGCGTTGAGGCTTAGCTCATTTAGTCTGGGCGCAGTGTGCTTCTGATTTTGCCTTTAGGTCAGTTTGAAGAACATAGCTTCTGAATGTCATTAAGTTGCATGACACTAATACTTTGTAAGCTTGACCTTAAGATTTAAAAACAATTTTGCCAAGGCTGGAAACAGTTCACAAAAGAAAAAAAATGAATTGAAAAAATTTTCCAGGTGAGATGTGTTTTTAATCATTTGACTCAGTTCACTGGGGAAGTTTTGGAATGTACATGAAAGCCCTTCTAGAATGCTTCTGGCCTTATCTTTGACCTGCTCCTTGCCCTCATTTTAATGATGGGTTCATGACCCGAAGCCTCCCTCCCCTTGGCCATTTTTTTTTTCTTTTTTTAAAAATTCAGCTTTTGATGTGAGATGATTATAGATTTACATGCAGTTTTCAAAAATAATGCAGACATCCTGGCTTCAGTACTTTTATCTAGATTCCCCAGGAGCATTCTTGTAAAACTATAGTGGACTCTCCCAGCCAGAGTGTAGACGCTGCCACAGTGAAGTCCCAGGATTCCTTCCCAGGGACGCCTCATGCGGGTCTGTTACCGTCATGTTCACTCACAGCCGCTCCCTGTGCCCTGCCCTCACCTCTCATCCCTGGCTACTCTCTGGGATCAGGCTTTTTCCATGCAGCAGAGTTCTGTGGAGCTTCACTCAACTTGTCGCCACCTATTAATAGCTTGTGCCTTTCATTGCTGAGCGTAGTCTCTGCTTTGGTGGGACTGTTTCCATGTGTTGAGCCATTCGCTGAAGGCTGCTGGGTTGTTTCTGGTTTCTGGCTGTTCTGAGCATTGGTGCTTTGAGCATTGGTGTTTATAAACATACACTTCATTTTTCCACGATAAACGTCCAGTAGATGCCTGCTCATGTTTTTAAAAAACTGTCCAATTAATTGTACCAATTTACATTCCCATCAGCAGTGTATTAGTTTTTCAAATCCTAAGCATTGATTTTTGCCATTCTGATAGGTTGGTGGTGATTTCTCATTGTAGTTTTAATATGCATTTCCCTGTTGGTTGCTTGTGTTGCACATCATTTTATGTGCTTATTTTGTCATTGTACATCTTTTTGTAATGAAATGTCTGTCTATGTCTTGCCAATATTTCAGATGAATTGTTTGCTTTTTACTGCTGAGTCTTTAAAACACATTCCATATATAAGTACTTCATTAGAACTGTAGTTTTCTACAGCCTATCTTTTCATCCTTTCAGCATCATGCTTTTGCAGATCAGCAGTTTTTAATGTTAATGTAGTTCCTTTTATCATTTTTCCCTTTTATGGATTATGCTTTTATTTTTTTTCTGAAATGCCAAAGTCACTGTTTTATATAGTGCCTCCCCCTACCCCCCATTTGAATCCCTTTTCCCACCACCTAAGCTCCATATACCAACATTTTATTTATTTGCTTTGTTTAAACCTATGTACTCAGCCATGTTTACTTTAACTTTAGTGCTTAATTTAATTCATAGTAAATCTTTTCAAGGCACATTTCACGATATGGACTAAGTTACTGGAAAGATCTCGGAAAATGGTAAGCATTTTTGGAAGTGTTTTTGGCAGCTAATGATTACTTTTCTGTGAAGAGATTTTCTTTTTTAAATTAAGCAACAGCAATAAAATAGAGAAAGGAAAAAGATAATTAGTTGTCTCAATAGCTAGAGCTGTGTTCAGTTGTTGACTTGGTAGTATTTTGGCAAGAGGAAAGTTGTAATTTAGAAATTCTCTTGTTTTATTATTAACATGGAAATAGTATACTAGAACTTGAAGAGAAATAGCAACATTGCTATATAGTAGTAATAGTGTTAAGTCTTATGAAAATTGCTTTCTGGGCCGTGATCGTATAGTGGTTAGTACTCTGCGTTGTGAAAATTGCTTTCTGTAAATTTATGTATTGGGGCTATCACTGGTATATTAAATTGAGAATAGAAGCTTCAGTATTTATGGTCATCTTGAACACTTTTTTGAGTTTTCTCTCTGAAGATGTGCAAAGATTTATTGAGTTGAAAGAACATTTTAAATGAATAAATAAATAAAAGATGAGGCAAACAAGTCAGGTTAAAGACCCAAATCATGTTGGAGGTTGGTTAAGGAAGGTTTCCAGGAATTGTTTCATAAGCTGATTTTAGGGAAGAATAAAAATAGGTCAAATAGAAAATTTACTAGGGGATTGCTTTGGGGTTCTTCTTGCTTAGAGGCATGGAAGGATGGGAAGCATGTGATGTAAGTTGAAGGTGGATGGTCACATGTAGAATGGGTGACTAATCCAAAGAAGGGTGTTGGAAATAGACTGCAAGAAGCTTGTGTGTCACATGGAATTTGCATTTCCCTCTTGAAGGTGTTGGTGATAACCAGAGAATTTGAGCAAATGACCTACTGGCCCACTTTCCTGTTTTTCATAAGCTCACTCTGGGGCTGTGTGGTGTTAGCTGCGACTTAGACCTACAGTCTGATTAGGGGAATGGAAGATGAGGGATTGTCATCTTTAGTCGTGGCAGTGAGAATGGAGGGAAGAATTACTAATCCTTAATGGTGAAGGCTTCCCTTCATTAAATGGGATAATGCAGGTGGTGGGGCAGGTTTTGGGGTGATGATGAATACAGATTTGGTTCTGTATGTTTGAAGTCTTTGAGGGATAGTGAATTATGTTAGATTTGTACAGGCATCTATTTCTATTAGTGTATAATATACTATGTGCAAAATAGAATTATATTCCCAACAGAATAGATTCATGCAGTACTGCTGGCATTTTTCTTATCCTAAAAACATCATTTGATACATGAAAAATAAAATGACAAACTTGAGAAGCCTTGCATGTGCCTCAGATTGTATTTTTAATGGGACCCCTATACTTGATAATTTATGTTGGGAACTTGACCCTGTTAAGTTTTTTTCCTTCTTAGCTCTTGATAATTACTATTGAAGGAGAAAGAAGAGGGTCATCTTAAGAGAACTGTGGGGTGATTTTAAATGGTGGGTGAAGGGTCAAACTAAAAGTGTTTATTTAAAGCTATGCATGTTTTTACAGGTCACTGAAGATCAGACTAAGCTGACAGAGAAGAATGCTTCTGCCTAGTCATTCAGTAACTTCCAGACGTTTAAATCTGTGTAGTAAATGGAAATAAATTTTTCTATGTCATGTTCATGTGTATTTATAGAATTAACTACATTGATGTTTCCCTCTCCCTTTCTCTAAAGGATGAAACAACGTATATTCACAATAAAAATTTACACAGAAACATCATGTCCTCTCTTGGTTCCTGGACATAGTATTTGGGCATGTTTTCTCCTTTCAGTCCCGTTATCTATATGTGTAAACACATACAGATGCAAAGGTAATCTCAAAACGCAACCAGGCTGGTGCTTGTTATTTTGGGTTCTCACTATTTGAAATAGTAGCTATCCTTGTGCAAGGTGGAGGGTGGTATGTGCACAGGTTAGCTGCGTATCTACTTATTTACTGAGTTTTCAGTTGGTCTTCTTTGGAAAAGTGTCTATTTAGTTTTTTTTGACTGGGTTTTGTTTTTGTTGAGTTTTATATGAACTCTGTAGATTTTTTTTTTTTTTTGAGACTTGGTCTCGCAATTTTTGCCTGTGGAACTGCAGGCTCATGTTGCTTGGGGTACCACGGACTCAAGCAATCCTCTGCCTAAGCTTCCCAGGTAGCTGGGATTACAGTGTGCCACCACGCCCAGCTATTTTTTTGGAACTAGTCTCGCTACAGTGTCCCAGTGGGACTGGAACTGTGATCCCTGGTCCCTGCTGTGGCTGCCTAGGCTGCTGCTTACAAGCATGCGCCACCATGCCCGGCCTTCTTTGTAGATCTTAGATCTTTGTCAGATGTATGTTGTGTAAAAAATTTTCCATTTGAGGGTGTCTCTTTGTCTCCTTTGCTGTACAGAATGTTTTTAGTTTGGTATAGCTTGATGTGTATACTTCACTCCTTTGTTGTCAGTTAATTGTCCATAGATACATGGTTTTGTGTTTGGGTTCTCACAACTATTGGTTTATATGTTTTTATTCCAGAACTATGTTGTTTTAGTTATAATGGCTTTTTAGTAGAGTTTGAACTCTGGAAATGTGGTGCTCCTGTTTTACCATTATTTTGACAGCAGCTGTTTGGCTGTTCTGGTCACTAGAGGTTCCATTTCAGTGATATTTCTCTCAATTCTTTGAAGAATGCCATTGGGGTGGGTTTTTTTTTTTTTTTTAAGATTAGGTCTCGCTATTTTTGCCCGTGGAACGGCAGGCTCTCGTTGCCCAGGGGGCCACGGACTCAAGCAATCCCCAGCCTCAGCTTCCCAGGTAGCTGGGATTACAGGCGCGCGCCACCACGCCCAGTTATTTTTTTGGAACTAGGTCTCGCTACGGGCCCCAGGCGGGACTTGAACTGCGATCCCTAGCCCCGGCCGCTTCCTAGGCTGAAGCTTACAAGCACGAGCCACCGTGCCTGGCCAGGGGGTGGTTTTTATTAGGATTGCTCTGAATCTGTAAACTGCTTGGGTAGAATGCTCATTTTGGCAATGTTGATTCTTCTTACCCATGAACAAGGACTATCTTTCCATCTGGGTGGAGTTTTCTTTTTCCTATGGTCCATATCCACCTGTTCCTTGATTGACATCCTCATTGTGCTAGGTCTCATAACTTCCATCTTAAGAGAAAGCGTCAGAGTCAAGTCCTTGCATGTTTCAAATGACACCATTTTACAAGTTATATTTGATCAGCTGTTGGCTGGATAAAGTATACCAGATTGAAAAATAAGTTTTTTTATTAACTCAATTCAGTCATCTTCTGACCTCTGATATTGTTAATGTGAAGCCTAATACCAATCTGATTTTACTTCTTTTTATATAACCTGTTTTCTCTGTAACCCTGCTATCCGTACCACCCTGTGCACGTGCGCGTGCGCTTGCGCGCACACGCGCAAACACACACACACACACACACACAGAGTCAACACTTAGGGCATAAATCATGGTGTTATAAAGTGGTAGGTTTCATATCTGTATCTAAACATTTCTCCTTGGGACTTTCAATTTCGGTATCTCGAGCTCTGGGAAATTTTTTTTTTCTCTTAAAATTTGATTTTCTGTTTAACATCTTTTGATTCAATTTCAGGTCTTCTGTAGCAGTCGTCTGCATTTTTCTCTTCAATTTTTTGATTTTATATTCTAATATTTTTAATTGAACTTATTAGGGCTGTTCTGCTTGTTCATAGCCACCTGTTTATGTTGAACAGATAGATCTAGCGATCTTTCGGAAGATAAAAGAACTTATGTTCATTTATTTCCTAGACTCTGAATTACCATCATTTTTCTTTACTGACAATTTTTTGCCTACTTCCACTTTTCTTCATATTTCAGATTATATTCCAAGACTAGTGATGGTTTGTAGTTGTTGAAAATGTGGCTAGAGGGAGCCTGAGTGGTGACTGTAGTATAGACAGGGGTTGATACTTTAAGGATGAATAAATAAAGGCATTTTTGAATGGACTTTTCTTTCGTTCTTTTTGAGACTAGGTCTCTCTATTTTTGCCCGTGGAACCGCAGGCTCTCATTGCCTGGGGTACCACGGATTTAAGCCATCCCCAGCTTCCCAGGTAGCTGGGATGACAGGCACGCGCCACCATGCACAGCTATTTTTTTGGAACTAGGTCTCGCTACGGGCCCCAGGCAGGACTCGAACCGCCATCCCTAGCCCGGCCGCTTCATAGACTGAAGCTTACAAGCACGAGCCACCATGCCCGGCCCTGAATGAGCTTTTCTAAATGGTATAATGAAAAGATCTGCAGTCTTGTTCACTGATTTTCTCTACTGATGGCTCTAGTTCTCTCCAGATAGTTCTCTCAGAAGAGCCTCCACCAGAATTTTATCTGGGCACAAATATCTGGATCGAGGCCCTTCGTTGTTTAGAGACTGGGCATATGGGGAAAAGGGAACTAGTTTGTGTACAGACCTATAGAAACCTTCCCTTTTTAGCCACCCTCTTCAGTCTCCTACCACCTGAACTTCTGTCAGCCCCAGTGGGCAGGTCAGCCCTCTGTGATGTCATCTAGATGGTGGCATCCTTGACTGTTGCATTAAGTCATGTCACATTCCACCTTTTGGAAATAGGTTCAAATTTTGAGTCTGCCCCTGATCTCTTCTTCCTACTACTGCTTGTGGATTTATACATTGACTTTTTATCTTAAAAACATCTGGAATAGTTTGGCCATACAGAAAGCGCAGGGTCATTTAACAAGGCCTGATTAGAGTGAGTATTTTTCATGTCTTCTGCACACCTAGCAGTGCTGGACATCCACTGTTTGGTGACTTCTCACTTTTATGGATCTCTGTTTACCAGATAAGAGTGAAATTTGGTTTCCTCATTCTTTGCAGCCAGGGTTCAGCCAGATGTCAAGATGCACCTATTAAGACACATGGATGTGAGATTTGGAGGCAACACTGAATACAGAGTGGCACAGGGATCAGTTTGTTGGGAGTGGTGGTGTGCAAGGCAACTGTGACTGAGATCCCCAGTCATGGTGCTAGGTGGGGGGGTACGGCTTGGTAGTTTACCTCTCTGCAGCTGCTGGTGGTAGACTAAGGGGCACTTTTCAGAGCCCTGTAACCTGATCACTAAACCTGAGGTGGGAGTCCTTGTTTGCATACACTAGGTAGAACAGATCCTGTTTGTAACCAAGAATAGTGACAGCCACTACCTGAATAGAACTGTTGTTACTGTTGTCCCTGATTCACACCTTAGTTTTTATTTTGTTAATTTTTATTTATATTCATTCATTCATTCATTCATTCATTCATTCATTCATTCATTCATTCATTCATTCATTCATTCATTCATTCATTCATTCATTCATTCATTATATTCATTCATTCATCCATTTATTTACTCTAGGTCTCGCTATTTTTGCCCATGGAACCACAGGCTCACGTTGCCCAGGTTATCAGGGATTTAAGCAATCCCTAGCTTCAGCTTCCCAGGTAGCTGGGATTACAGGTGAGTGCCACCACGCCCAGCTAATTTTTTGGAGCTAGGTCTCCCTGTGTTGACACGAGCAGGACTTGAACCGTGATGCCTGGTTCCTGCCATGGCTTCCTAGGTTGCTGTGTATAGGCACGAGCCACCGTGCCCGGCCACCTTTTAGTTTTTTTTTTTTTGAGACTAGGTCTTGCTATTTTTGCCTGTGGAACCGCAGGCTCTCGTTGCCCGGGGTACCACAGACTCAAGCAATCCCCAGCCTCAGCTTCCCAGGTAGCTGGGATGACAGGCGCGCACCACCACGCCCAGCTATTTTTTTTTTGGAACTAGGTCTCGCTACGGGCCCCAGGCGGGACTCGAACCGCGATCCCTAGCCCCGGCTACTTCATAGGCTGAAGCTTACAAGCACGAGCCACCATGCCCGGCCTCACCTTTTAGTTTTTAAAGAAATACTATCATGGAAAGTCTTCCTCATGTCACTGCCTTCCAAGAAGAGCCACTATCCTGTTTGTGCCCCTCTTTCCCTTCATGATTTACAGTGAATAGGACTGTTTTCAATATAATCGTTAATCAAACCAGTGTTATTTCAACAAAAGGGGGGAGAATGAGAACATCAGTGATTTCATAATACGTATTCTTTTGCAATTTGCTTTTATTGCTCAGCCTCATGTTTTCACAGAGTGTCAATACAAATACAGTGAATATACATGTGGCTGTGTGGCACACGTAGGGTTGTGTCGAATTCCACAGAACACATACTGTATGATTAATTCCACAGGTACTTAACCCAGTGATGACCACTGAAGATGGCCTTGACTTTAGTACTACAGGGGTTCCTCAGGAAATGCTTTGTGTTTCCTTGTGTGTGTGTATACTGGTGACTCCAGGTTTTGTGCCTAGAATGGAGCTTGCATTTTCAATTTCACTCAACATTATTTGTTCCCAATAAGTATCAATTTACTCCTGTCAGCAGTGTGATGTTTCTCGTTTCTTCCCTTATAAACACTCATCTGACATTTTAATATTTATTTGTATGAATAGGCATAATCCTACCTCATTTCATACTGAGCCTATAGAGATGTTGTCTGCTCATTTATTATTTATCCAGCAAGTTTTGAATCTAAATTCAGTTTATAGCCTCAGCCCTATATATATATCCATATATATCATATATATATACATATATATGTATATATATATATATATATATATAAACTTTGGTCCTTTTATGTTAACAAGAGTTCTTTATATATTCAGAAAGTTAAACCTCTGTCACTACATGTAACTTCTATGATCTGACTTCTCTTTTAACTTTATGCTGTCTTTAATGTTAATAGGGACAGAATTATTCATCTTTCCCTTTATGATTTGTACTTAAGAAATTTAAGAAAGCTTTCCTAACTTGAAGTTGTAAGGCAGTCTCCGATTTTTAAAAATATTTTAAAGCCTTGCTTTTCATATTTAATCAGATCATTTATTTGAAGTTTAATGTTTCTGAGAGTCAGGGAAGGAAGTAACTCGCCTAAAATTCATGTAGTGTAGACTAGTGCTATTCAAATAGGGTCTCTTACCATCGTGGTTTTTTTTTTTTTAAGCTGTCTCTGATGCCCATAGATTTTCATTAGAACAGCAGGAAGGTAACACTGGATATGTCTATTCCAGACCTAACATTCTAGAACTTTGACTGCATGTTTGCAAGGAGGGTTCTGAAGAACTGGGACTCAAAGTAAGGAATCCCCTTATAAACAATACAGATAAAATCCAAAGAAACACCACAGGGGGCGCCCTAGAGCTAGATGTTTAATTCTAGGGTTATGGGAGATGGATCTAGACAGTCACACAACTTGAGCAGAAGTGGTGGCTACAGGCAGGCGGTGCTCTTCCGGTGAGGAAACTGTCTGCCCTAGGACTCAGGCTCCCCTTAGTGGTGTCATTCTTTCCCCATTGCCTTTTTTGTGTGTAAATTCCTTGACATGACAGTTTGCACTTTGTAAGGAAAAAAAGACCATAACAAAGACTTTTTTTTTTGATTGCACATATATATATACATACACACACACATATACACACATGTATTACATCGTTGTTTATCCTGATATCCTCCCATCATTTTTTGAATCAGTTTTTGATTGCACATATATATATATTCATACACATATATTACCTCATTGTTTATTCCGATATTCTCCTATCCCCTGTGCACCTTATCTCTTGTGCCCTCCCCCTTCCCCAGTTTTACTCTCCTCCCCCTCCCTTGATCTATACTTCTGTTGGCAGTTTTAAATTTTTCTTGTACAAAGATATTTGTTTTTAATCAGCTAGATCAAGAGATGTATTGGATTATAGTACAGACTTTCATAAAACATTGGGACGAGTTGCTAATATAAATATGTTAATACTAATACATTAAATAAGCTGACAGTTAAACTGGGCTATTTACTTGTGGATTGTGAAGAAAAATTGCATAGAAATCCAAACCTTAAACATTCAGTTCATCACATCATTAGCTTTTCTTTAGCAATGTAGGGGAACTTGTTGGATTTTACTGTAACACTATGCAACACTTTAGGTCACAAAATAAGCCTCACACCAACCTTATAAAGCATTAGCTTAAGATTCTGTGGGTGAAGAAACAGATGCAGAGAAGGCAATAATGTCCGTAGGCCCTGTGACATTATTATGTGGCTATGTGAATTGAAATCTAAACTTGGCATTTCATTTGAAATTGGAAATGAAATTTTTCAATGAAATCAGTGTGTCTTAGGCAGGAGTGGTGGCGTGCGTCTTTAATCACTCCTCGGGAGGCTGAGGCTAGGGATCGCTTGAGTCTGCGGGTTCAAGACTACCTCAGGCAACACAGTGAGACCTAGTCTCAAAAAATAGCTAGGCGTGGTGGTGTGTGCCTGTAATCCCAGCTACCTGGGAGGCTGAGGTTGAGGATTGCTTGAGTCCATGGGTTTGAGACAACCCTGGGCAACATAGTGAGACGTAGTCTCTTAAAAAAAGAAAAAAATCAGTGTATCTTGTAGGGAAAAGACAAGGAAGTAGTAGTACTTAGACACCATTTCCCATGTAAACCGTTAAAATTTTTCATTTAAAATCAATAAGCTGGCTGGGCATGGTGGTGCATGCCTGTAAGTGGCAGCCTAGGAAGCCAAGGCTGGGGCCAGGGATCACGGGAGTCCCGCCGGGGGCACGTAGCGAGACCTAGTTCCAAAAAAATAGAGCTGGGCATGGTGGCGCGTGCCTGTAATCCCAGCTACCTGGGAAGCTGAGGCTGGGGACTACTTGAGTCTGTGGAACCCCAGGCAACGTGAGCCTGCGGTTCCACAGGCAAAAATAGCAATATCTAGTCTCAAAAAAAAAAAAAAAAAACAATAACCTAATCTTTCAAAATCCCCCCTTAAGATTCCAAAACAAATATTTATTTTTAACTGAAGTTGTCTAAAAAAGGGAGGGGGGAGGGAAATACTAATTTCTAAACTTTGTGAAAAGGTTAAGATGATGTAACTACTCAACTACAAAGGCATTTTAGAAACTTGTTTCAGAATATATGTAGTCCATATTTCTTCCAGTTGTACCAATAAATATGCTTATGAATAGTTACAGTGAACCAGGTGTGACTCTATTCCTCTAAATCATACCCAGCATTGTAAACCACAGTTACCTCTATGAAAGAACTGAATTTAGAAATTATGAAAAATTTAAAAAAATTAAAAAGTAGACTAAGAAAATGACACACACTTTCCTGTAAAGATGCAAAACAAGATGAAAGTAAAATGTCTGCATTCAGAATACTGACGATACATATTTTAAGGGCCCTTCCTCTTAAAGTGGAACATCTCAGTGACCAGGTTATGATTAACAAATGAGAATGTCATAAACCCTGAAATCTAAGTTTATCCAGCCAGTGACTCATGCTTCTTTGTCATCCTCCCACGGCGGCAGTTTGTTCCATGTGAATGCTAGTAACAGGCATCATACCCTGTTAATGCTAACATGTAGGAGTCGATCAAGGCAAAAACCCCTATCACGATTAGCATTAACAACGTACAGCCTAGAGCAATCCCCCAGTGAGGATGAGGCATAGAGAATTGAAACCACAGATTTCCCCTTCCTGGTCTGTGCCACCTGCAAGAGAGAGAGACATGAGGGTGTGTACACATGCAGTTTTAAAGTCGGAGTGACAACATAAATCTGAAAGCAAAAACTGTTTTCTCCTGAAAGAAAGGAGCTCACGCCATCCCAGGAAGTAATCTGCTAAAAAGGGTAGAGAAATGGATAAGGAAAAGACCTTTTGACATTGAAGGGTAGCTGAAGACTTTAACAGTTTGTTGTAAACTCTTCTGTAGTTGTGATTATTTACGCATATGTATCACTTGAAAAATGAAAACAAGATTGTTTTTCAGTCACCAAACGTTAAGCCGCGAGGAGGGGGATTTCAAATCCTGATACAGAACTGTCCTTTCTGATTTATATCTTGGAACTTGAATGTTAAGTGATGGGCCAACGTATTCAAAACAGTACCTGATTCATGAACGTTAAAACAACATCACCCCATTTTACAAAGGTTTTCCTTCTGTAACAAATAGTCGAGATTTTACCTTTATTTTTTTCAGGATGGAGATGCAGGCAAGGGAAAGTCTTGCCTACAAATGAACCCTCATAAAATGTCCCTCTTTGCTATTTAGAGATTCCTTTGGGAAAGCACTGACCAGGGGTTTTGGTTTCGACCTACGTACAGGAAGTGACAGAGTAAGATTAAAAAAGAAAAAGATGAATATGCTACTTCCTGTTAAAGTCTGATTTTACTGATTTTCTTCTCTCACCTAAAATGACATTTCTCCCACAGCTTCTGGTTTCAGTGTTACTATAGCAGATCCTAGAGGTGAGGGAACTTCAAGCATGTAGTCTCCTTTCAGCTCAAGAGGGGAATCACCTTCTCTTTTATTTAATCATGAAACTGACTAGATGTAAAATTGTGATTAAGTTCAAAAGCAGTGTCTAAAGTGAAAAATTCCCCAGTGAGTATATATTTTGATAGGGCAGAATATCGTGGTTTGGAAATTCCCAAGTCAAGGAAATATGTCATTTTCACTGATAGTAAATGTTTTTGACTCTGCTGTTTTCTGAGTTGTACTAACCTCATGATACAGAGTTTTGAGTAAGTGACATCCATTCAGGATTTTAGTTCATTGTATAGACTTTCAGTCAATAGAGATTGTCAATGGAAGAACTCTTCTCTATCCCCACCCCAGTGATTTGGATATGGTAAATGCTTAGTAAATACATATGACTATCCTAACCAATACCATTCCAGCTTTTAAATAGCAAATTCTAACATGTTTAAAGGTGAATTGGTGGCATACTGTTCTTGTACACATTTTATTCCTACTTTTCTAGGTGACATCTGAGTCCAGGTATTCAAAAAAGCTACATTTACTAAAATCATTGGATCCGTTTTCTTGTTGCTTTTTTCAGTACAATAGGAATTGTCTAATCAGGATGCTCGGGACATTGGCAATTGCTTTTTACAATACTCTAGACTACGTTTTAAATTCTGGCTGCTTGTATTTCCTCATTGGCTCAAACCTGAAAGAGATGCTGAAAACAAAGGTCTCCTTTAGTTCTCAATGCTCAAGCACAAGCGGTGTGGCACTGTGCTACTTAGACAGACTTCTTGGGGATGCTGAATTCCTATGTGCAGTTTGTCTACATCTTAAATAAAAGACAATGATGGACAGAAAACACTAACCTCCAGAGATATAGCCCAGAATAAAGGAGAAATGTCTCAGAACAGTCTTTTCAAGGTATATTTGTGGGTCTGGAGACATTAGAATGAGCAGGTGAGTCAGGGTGAAGATGGGCTTACTCTTAGTGTCTTTGCCTGGATTTGCAAGGAGCCAACGTCATCAGCTGTGTCTGAGCAGAAATTAGTGATCACAGACAATAAAGGCCAGTCTGTTAGCCAAAGCACTGGTCAGAGAGTGATGTCATGAGTTCATTCTTAATAAGAATGAAGTGACTCTTTCTGGAATCCGTATAGCCACCCAGCTGGCAGAATGGCAGAAGAAGAATTATACACAATTATAAACAGGGCGATTGACAGTGATGACTCTAGCCATTTGCTAAGAATGTGACAAATATAATTTTCAATGTGAAAGAAAGCAAGATAAATTCACATGATTATGGAACAAATCAGTATAGGAGTTCTTGACTTAGGTAGTTCTAAAGACATTTTAAAACCCTCACACTCTCCAGTATTTAAAGGCCCACAAATGAAATAATTGCCATTAATAGAAGATTTACTGCAGCACAATTCTTTCTAATAGCTGAGACTAGGTTTCCAATTTAATCTAGTACTTATGGGAATTTATTATTCACTGACAGTATCAAAACCCTTCTCTCCTTGGGTGAAAATCTCTCAAGATGAAGCCTTCTGGACACTGGACAAATAATCCAGCTACCTTTTATCAAGTGGCTTGTCTACTTTTCTTCTGTTAGAACTAGACTGAAGCAGCATTCTGGGAAAATTTTCCAAAATTTTGTTTTTCTGAGGGGTGATTTTGTTTTGGGGACTGGGATTCACAGGATTTCGTTATATCCTTTTATTCTCACCTTATATATTTGCCAGGAAAGATGTTACTAGCTATGAAGTCCAAAGTGTGTCACTAAGGATCTCTTTTCATATATGAATTATAAACAATATTCTTCCACAATTTAATATATATTTCTGTATAATCTGTTTGCTGCTAAACCAGTCACTTAATGTTCACATGTCAGAAGAAATGTGACATGCATTCTCTAAAAAAGTAGTCACAGGGGTTTAATTTCACATCCAGTGCTATCATGGGACAGTTTTCATTTTATGTACTCTGAAATATACAAGCAGTTAGAAAGTATGAATTGATTTTTGCCAAGTAAATATAGACCAATTTCTGCTGAAAAACATGACCTATTGGTATAGCAATGCATGTTCTTACTCCAATGTCATTTCCATAGGTGGAAAGTAATGTCATGCTTTGGAAAGTGAAAATAATTTAGTCTGGATAATTTTCTTGAAAATAATTTAGTCTGGATAAGATTTCCCCTTTTTGTTTAATTTTCTTATCTAACAGTCAGAAACACAATCATCATGGAATTTAAGGTTAATTCCTACTTCAGTCTATTCACTGAGAGCAATTGGTGGCTGTGCTTGCTTAAGAAAGGTGTGTAAATCTACTTTATCTCAATAAACATCACTTGGAAAAAAAACCAAAAAGAAAAAATAAAAAAAGTAAGCAGTATCTGGATTTCACATCAGAACTTAATTCTGACTCCCTGTATTCTGAAGTTGCTGTGTTGGTCTAGATTGTGAAAATAAGCAGTGAAGATCAATGCCAGTATGTAAAAATCAAGAACCTGAGAAAAAGTGGACTTGTCTTAACCTCTGGAAGAAAGGTTTCCTGGTTACCTTTGACCTCGAGTCCAAAGACAAAGGCAGCTGCAAACACTATCCTCTGCTCCTCCCACACCCCCAAATTCGGTTCTGTACACTGCTTTCCCTTCCAGTTACACACCTCCCTCCAGTTAGTCTGAATGTCTATCACTAGAACCGAGTGGAGAGATTCTCCCACTCTCCAAGTGGTAAGAGTTTCAGGTGAACTGTTCTGGAAATGCAGGTAAGTTACTTGGAGGAGGATAGGGTGGGTTTAACTTCTCCATCTGATGTTTCAGGTTCGCCTGTTTATTAGGTTAGTTAGCTAATCATCTTTGAAAACAGCTCAAGGACTGAGGAAAAAAAAACCTGGGTGGGTTTTAATGGATCTCTAGAGAGATTTAGAGGAAAAAGGAGGATATACTCCAAAAAATTGGGGAGATCACCCTTTTCACATCCAGCATAAAATAACCACTAACGAAGTGTTTAAAATAGTTTCACCTGAGATCTCTGTTTTGCGTCTTTCTACAGGCTACCAAACCTTGTATAAAGTGTTTAAAATCTTAGCAAGTCTTCAGAAATGCCTTTTTTCCTCTAGGACAAAGAAAAAAAGTCAAGGGATGGTTCTAACATGTGATTATTCCTGTGACTTTTCACGTTTTTACAGAATAAGATGATTCTGTGTTCCATCTCAGTAACTGATTTTGAAGTTAACGTCTGTGCTGCAGGAAATGGGATAGAGTATTATGTTTCCTCTTGAATTCACAAGAATTCCATCATTAAAAAGGGATTGAAACTGGAACTAGGGTCAAATTCATAAGCACACAAGTGCTTCTTCTGCAAATAAGATGGATTCTTTTGCAGAATGAATCCTCATCCTGACCTTTTGGTGAATGATGATGACTGTTGGTATCATTTGTTTTACGTTTAAGGAAAATTCTCTGGATGAGTCTTTGCTGGGATGGACATAAGCTCACCGTCCCATTTTCATTCACGTCCTCCCCTACGAATCTAATATCCCTTTTCTTGCTTTTTCTAATTTGAATTCTGTAGTGGAAACACCTGCTATTTCTAAATTCTAAGTTTCTCATGGACAGAGTCACATACTTTCTGGTATCTTGAATTCCAAAAATTAGTGTTTTAAAGGATATATGTCAGTTTGTGAGATTGTCACCCTGAAAGATGAAAGGTACCTTCCTTTTGAGGGCTCAGCAGAGAAGATACCCTGAACACCCTTTACCTGAAGCACATGTGAGAAGGAATACTGGCCTTTAAAGATTATTCTGCTTTTCCTAACTTGCAAACCAGGAAGTTTTTATAAAAAAACAACTTGGAGAACTATTATTTACAAGCTAAGTTACCCTCAATGTTTTATTATGGGCGATGATTAATACCTTCACTTTTCAGATAGGGATGTGGAAAAAACCAGGCAAGGAAATTTCTCCCCAGACCGACTTTGTGTAGCAAGCAGCTAGCTCCTTCTCCAAGACCTAGTTGTAACCTGGTTATAACAGAGTAGAGGGTTCCCTCAGCAAACTGACTTAATCCTGGTTCAGCTTCAGGCCTGAAATCCTGAGAAAACACCATCCAACAAACGGGTGAAAATAAGGGGCAGGAAGGAGGACCCGGGGCATGCATTTAACTGCTTTAGAAGATGACTATGCCTGTCTTTTCATCTCTACACAGAAGGCTTTCCAAGTGCCTAGGAATATAAACTGGTAGATAATTATAGCATCAGTTGTCTGTTTTCATTAGCTATTTATCTTCCATATTTTTCCTCCCTATATTGCATCCTTCCACTCCCACTCCCAACCCCAAAAGCGTGATGGTGACTTCTCGGTTTTGGAGCTGTTATCCTGTAAGAGACATATTCTGATGTCACTGTGCCTATTGTCAACACCAAGTCTCCACAAAACACCTCCCTTGGAAATTACCATATTTTGTGTAAGCTGTTCATCACATATACAGAGTCCTCTACCTCTGGCATCATATGAAAAAGCCACTTTGCTATTTCTATAAGCCAAAGTTGGTATTCTCCTGTCTCTAAAACCCACAATGGTCCCTAGCATGTCGCGAGAACTATGTTAGGAAGAAAGGAAGTCAGTTCTGGGACCCAAAGGCTATTTTACTTTGCCTGTTTAAAGAGAAACCTTCTTACGGTGCTCCATGGATGACCACACCCTTTACCTCCCCACTGCCATCTCACTCAATGTTTTCCCACCCCAAATGAAGGCTAGGTTAGGTGCTCCGCTGATGTTCCCTTGGGACAAAATGTCACACACTGGGCACTAGACAGAACGACTTCGAACTCTCCTCAGATAGACTTGCTCGCTGAGATTCTTTCTTTCTCCTGAGGACAAACTCCTGGAGACTGAGTTTGCTTCAGCTCTTGGTGTAGCTCACCCTCTCCACCTCTCCCAGAGGGTTAACAGCCCTTCATCCTCTGTGGGGCACCCATCAATGGCACTGTGAAGATCATTCTTGTCTCCCTTTGCTAGCACTGAGGTGTCCATGAGGGCAGAGAGGGAGGTCTACTCTCAGTGCCTGATGCATCGCTGCTACTCAGCAGTGCTTTCCATAAACACAGAGACAGTGATAGGTGCCACAAAGGCTGGGACAGGGGCTGGTTTCAGAAGATTGAACTAACATGTAGACTACTGGAGAATTCATGTAGGAGAAACTTATCAATGCAAAAATATGTGAAGATTTGCTAGTATTCCAGATGACTAATGGATCATTTCAGAGGATTCTGGTTTAGATCTTAGTTCAAAACAGTATAACCATCATAGGGTAAAGTTAGAGAATACCACTGGGAGGAATCATTTGGAACTGTGCAGAAGTTTGGCTCCATATTAGTTTTTAAAACCACAGCTGGATGCTATGATCATATGCTCATTGTGCAAGAAGATGGTCTCATTCTTGGGAGTAATGAGCTGAAGCATTTAGGTGTGAGATGCCAGGGTTGTGGGTAGGTAAGATAGATAGATGCTAGATAAATAGATGATTGATAGACAGATGATGGATGGATGGATGGATGGATGGATGGATGGATGGATGACTGGGTGGGTTGGTAGATGGGTAGATGGATAGGTGGATGGATGGGTAGCTAGTTAGATGGGTATATAAACAGGTAAAGACAGAAATAAAGCAAAAATGGTACATATTAATAATTAGTGAAAAGTCTAGGGGTGTTCAGTGTTTTCTTGCTTTTATCTGCCTGGGTTCCATGGCTGCCCCCAACAGTGTCATAGTTATATGATATCTGGCAATGAGTGATTCACCTCTTAAGTCTCAATGACTTCTCTAAAAGTAGAGATACTGATAGAACCTACTCTAAAGTTTGTTGTGAAGATGAAATGACACAATGAGTGCAATGCACTCAAGTGCAGGCTCATCACCAGACTGGGTTAGCTGTGATCCTAATGACCTCAGTCATCAGCACAGGCTGAGTACCTGATACCTGCACAGCTGCCACATGAAACACTGTCATTTAATGAGCAATAATCAGGCCTTGGATAAACCTCACTGGCTATGATACTGCCGGTATGTAGCAGTCAAGAGACATGGGCTATATTGAATCAGTATGTAAATTTGAAATTACTGAATAAAATCCTATACTGTGAAAAAATAAGATATTTAAGAAATAAACATAAAAATTAAAAATAATTTTTAGACACCAATCTGTATGTATATATATATATATACATAGACATGTATATACATAAAGATATACACACATGCTTAGACCGTTCTTGTAGCTGAACTTACAAATTGCTTCCTTGACATATATAAGATCATAAATACATACATAAAAATGACAGTAAACACTTATGTACAGGACTTCCTCTGGGCCAGACATAATGCAGCCTAACCAGCTTATTCCTTATTACAACCTTAGGAATGAATATTCTCATTCCTTCATGGATACCCAGGGGAGGCTCAGGTAGATGAAACAACCTGGTCAAGGTTAAACTCTGGGTACTGGGCTTACCCCTGGCCAGAGCCCCTGGGAGTTATGACAATGTAAGAGACAAGTTATGACAAGGTAAGAGACGTAGCACTTTGTTCAGACAGCCACGAGCCTATATGTGTGCAGAACATTCTCTGTGGAGAAATGGGACAAGCGTCACCGTACCTTGTTGACCTCCTCCAACCTCAGCCTCACCATTTCATGAAATCAGCTGTTTGATATTCTGCACTCATCTTCCCTTCTACCAGTGCCTTAACCACACCCCTCTACCCAATGGACAGACATTGGCTCCCTTGAGTTCCCTGATTGAGGCTAGGCTTCATTTGCTGGTGAGTGTGATGTTGTGAGTTGGGTGGGAATGGTGCTTTTGGTTTCTGGTGTGTTTCCACATTGGTCAGCTTTAGAGTTGTGAGGAGGTGGAACTTCGAGAATTGTGCTTGTGTAGAACAAGCATGCTTTGAGAGCAGTTTTGCTCCAGATTCTGAAATATTGTAAGTCCAATTACATGACTAATGGGCTGAGCTGAAGTGTCAGATGAGGAGAGCAGAGCAGCGATCAGAGGAAAGGTGTTATATTTCCTTAAGCATCTGAGAGGAATGGACAGAGACGATGCAGTCTGTGAAAAGGTGGGTTGAAGACAGTGCTTTTAAAATTATAGTATTTTTCCTGAAGAGAAAAGTGTTTCCTAGAGCCCTCAGTCTGTCCACGTCAGCAAGTGTATGACCATTTTGAAGGCAGTTAGGTCACCGTGTCCAGCTGAGTCTTAGGAGGTCTAGGAAAGTGAAGTGGGGGTGATGCTAGAATCACAGAAATTCATCAGTTTAAGGGGCTCTGGGAAAGACTCAGCCCCAGTCACCCATTTTAAAGATGATTGAAATGAAGCCCAGGAACTAGCATACCCCTGCATTATGGGCTAGGAGTCTAATGTCAAAGCAACAAGGCTTTTAAGCAATAGCCAATGGTTCAAAAAAAAAGGCAGATGCTAACTTGTCAAGGATAGAGGTGCTCAGTGAAGAGTCTATACCACGTGCTCCACCATTCCAGCTAATTAGTGCTACTACCTCCAAGGACTATGAAACTCCACCCCAGGAGGTTTTTGGCTTAGATTTGAGGCAGCCTGGAGTCTGATGACACCGAATTTTAAACTGTTTATCGGAACAGACATTCAAAACAAACTGGGGAAAGCATACAGAGCTTCGATTAGATTTGAGCAGTTAAGAGCTACTACTCTTAAAAGTTAAAAAAGAAAAAAAAAAAGAAAAGAAGAAACCTCCTTTACATCGGATGGTAGATTTTAGTCATGACAAAAAATAGCTGATGAAAACACACTTCAAAAGTTAAAACCCAGGGCTTTTGGGGGTGGATTTTTTGATTCACAGAACACTGATTTGAGGAGATAGGAAGAAAAATGAGGGCTATTCATTTTCCGCTTTTGCCATAGGAAAGTCAAGAATAGCAAAACACCCAGCACGTTCAGAGAGCTCAAGTATTGTTATTGCCACAGATGTGATGTCATGCTGCCAGCTGCCAGCCTTCCCTCCAACTTGTGAGACACACGAGGGCTGGAGCTTACTTAGCACGGCTCAGACAGACTCCGACAGCGCCTTCTCTGCGCGTGGAGACCCAGCACTGGGGTTTTATCTGGAAAGACTGAGCAGTTTTACTTTTGAAACACCATTAACCAGGTTAAAACAGTCTACGTTTGAGCCGACACCCAATTCTGCCTGGTAGCCTAAGTCTCCACCGACACAAGTGATTCTGTTTGTTCACACGTGTGGTTAAGAGCTGGGTCCTATGGTCGGGGTGAGGTGACCCACTGTGTGAGGGAACTGGGTTATGACAGACCACGACGGGGTCGTCCACGCAGCAGGAGTAATTAATAGGCGAGCCTCCGTCCTGGGAAAGGAATCAGGGAGGCAGCAACAGAGAATGCCAAAGAGCCTTCCCCGAGAGTCTACATCCCTCCCCACCCCCAACATCCCACATCCCACATCCGTACCTAAAAGCAGGCTACGCACGAGGACCGAGTGGCCTTACTCGAGAAAACACAAATTATCTGAGTCAGACAAAATGGGGATACCACCACCTACCCTGACAATTTCCTATCATTGTGACTATCAAATTAAACAATAGGCAGGAAATTACCTTGACAACTTTATAGCTTATATTACTGTTCACACAAATAAGCAATTAAATACTTTATACAAACCCAGTTTCAACCAGATTACTAAGTTGGCCTGTTCCTTCATTTAGAGTACACATTAAAGTCAGAGAGAAGAGGTGCTTACTTCAGAGAGGCATGCAGATAACAAGGAGTCGTTCTGGCTCTGAAGCAGCCACTCGATGCTCTAAAACGTCTATCTCCACTTGAAGAACTTGCGTATACAGGTTATAAACAATTCCTATCTGACACGGGATATAAATGAGGAGTCTCATTAGGTCCTCTCGGCCTCTGTCAGTCACACCGGATCCTGGGTCCGCTGTGTGATGTTGCAAAAAACAACTTCACCTTTCTGGGCCTCAGTTTCCCCATCTTAAGAAACTGGATTCTAGCTACTAGTCAGACCCCCCCCCCCCCCCCCCAGCCCTTGCTCGCTCCTAAGGCGCTCCTAAGGCACGAGCCCCACTTTGAGAAAATGATTCTAAGTTCCTTTTCGAAAGAACAGAGAAAAGACACCGCGCTCCAGGCAGCCCCGGACCCAGCCGGCCCGCCCGGCCCACGAGCGAGCTTTGCAGACTCGCCGGCCGCGCCCAGGCGCTGAGCTCGGCCAAAGCCAGGTCCCAGGTACGTCCCGGGCCAAGTCAGGAGGCCTGGCGCAGTGCCCGCCGTCCCGAACCCCGTCTCCCTAAGACTCCACCCCCGAGGGACCCCCGTCAAGCCACGCGGGCCGCGCCCCCGCCGGGCGCCCCTCGGGCCACGTGCGCGGCGCCCCCGCCCGGCCCTGGGCTCCCCCGGGCCGAGTCGGCGTACCTGCGGCCGGTCGGCCTCCTGCGTGCCCGCGCCGGCGCGGCTGGGCTCCCTCCGCCGTCCCGCGCGTCCTGGGGTGCGGGCGCCCCGGGGTGCGGGCGCCCCGACGTGGCTGGCGCGCTGCGCCTCGGCTCGACCGCGCACAGGAAGCCCGCTCCTGCCAACGTGCGACCCTTTTATAACTCAGTTGTGACTCATAACCGACCAGGCGCCTTTTCTTCAAAACCCCCCCCTGGCCCCCCCTCCCCCTGCCTGTTCTTGGAACCTAGCGCTTGAAAAACTTTTTTCTTTTTTAAAGGAAAAGTCAAAAAAGTCCAGCGCCCCGAGGAGGGGTGTTTCCCCCTTTCCCTTTTGCGGGGGTCCGTCTGCGTGTGTGTGTTTCTCTCCACACACGCGGTGGACTTTCCGGCCCCCACGGCCCGGCTCGGGCTCCAACCTTTGCTCCTAGCGACAAGGAAACGCATTGCCGGCGCTGCCCGGACGGACGCGGCGGCGGGGAAGTGGCTACTTTTTTGCAAGAATCCGCAGACAGAAAGAAGAGCGCTGGAGAAAGCCTGTGGGAGGCCGCCCCTCCCCGACCGGTCAGCTGGAGGGAAGCGGGCCCCTTAGCAGAAGAAAAGGTCAATGACCTTTCCATGTGACTCTTCCCGCCAGGCAGGGCTCCAAGAAGGGCCTGCCTTGGGCACCGGTCCTCCAGGTGGGATGGACACCGCACGTTTGCGTTTGGC
>PVHY01015072.1:0-36815 GCA_004024945.1 Uropsilus gracilis
CAGTCTCCTTTATGAAATATCTGTTTTATAGGATGTTTTGAGGATCACATATGTTCAATCAGAACGTGTATATTAGGTTTCCACTAGGTCCTAAGGAATAATCCAAACGCCTTTATATTTTGTGAGACTTAGCAAGAACGCTAACCATGTCCATTCTGATGTACAGAGAATGAGAGATTAAATATCTTTACCCCAGTGCTGTTGGAATGAGGTGTAGCAGAATTTTGGAGTTAGAACTAAACATGCATTCTCGGCTTTGGCTTTAATCACTAGGAGAGGTGCTTAGTATCAAGAGGATATCTAGTAGGTGGCAAGTAATGAAAAAGGAAACATGAGTAGGTGGGAAGTATTGTAAGAAGATATTTGAATAGATATACATATGTCATTCAAGTAGTAGTCATTACTCAATGCTTACTGCATGCCAGGCGTCATTCTTAGCACTTCACAAATATCAGTTAATGCTCTCAACCCTATGAATTAGACACCCATATCAACTGAGAAAAGAGTAACCACGTTAACACCTACTAAGTAGCTGGGCTGACTTCAGGTCTGTTCAGGTCTGTTCTGAACCATATGATTTTAGTATTAACAATAAAGTAACCATACGATAGTAAATCTCCAGTTCACTGGAATATTTGGTGTGATGAATATTGAATATGGTTAAAGAAAACTATGAAAGAATCAGACATGTTCACAAGAGTAGTTGGAATAGCCCTTGCCTCAGAAATACCAGTACTGAGGAAAAACATGATTGGAGTATGTTTCATTGTAATAAAATGAGAGAAATGGAGGGGAAATAACAACATACTTTTAAGCAGATGTTTTAAACAGCATACAGTCCAGTAGAAATCTTGGTAGCCACATTTAAAAAGGTAAAAGAAACAAGTGAAATCGACTTTAATAATGTAGTTAACCCATTATTTTCAAAATGTTGTTTAAATGTAATAAATGCTAAAAATTATAACATGGTCAACTTATTTTCCCCAAGTCTTTGTGCCAAATTTGTACCAAATTCAGTGTGTATTTTACACTTACAGCACATCTCATTTTCGACTAGCAACATTTCAAGTGCTCAGCACCCTGATATGGATCAGTGGAGTTAACACATACTTCTGGGAGTCTCTTTTAGCCCAAAATTAAAGATTCTCTTTTGTTCTTGTTTGTAGTTCTGGAAACTTTATCTCAGATTTGTTCTGCTCCTGAGCGTAAGAAAGTGAGGTGGTTATAATCAAGAGAGAAAGACTGGGTGTAGTCAGATTTAAGAAATCATTCATCAGATACTTAAAATATTTTCTTAGTGCTGCCAAGGACTCAGGATTTTGCTAAGTATCAGGGTGTATGTGAGCAGTGTAACACATGGTTTCCTATATTTGTGGAGTAAACAAACATTGAATTATGATAATAAGTGCCGCAAAGGAAAAATACAGAGTGAATGAGTATTTAACAGGTTCTTAACCTACTTTGTTAAGGAATTGGGGGTGGGTGATTTGTGAATCAGGAAGCTTTCTTATAGGAATGACATTTAAACCTGAAGAATGAGAAGTAGGCCATGAGAGCATGTTCCAGATCAAGGGAATAATGAAAACCCTGAAGTGAGAAAGAACTGAGTCATCGTGGAACTGAGAGGAAGCTGCTGCAGGTGTGAATGCAGTGTAACAATGGGAATAACTAACATGGAATGTATATGAAGTATCTAATGTATTAAAAATTAAAAGTTCTCATGAAATAGACACTAGTATCATCCCTCTTTAACAGTTGAGGAAACTGAGGCACAAAGCATTTACTAACTAAACCACAGGTTTGTAACCAATGAGTAGCAGAAGCAGTGTTTGACACTAGGCAGTCTAATACTAGTTGCTTGCATGCTCTTGATGGGAGGGATTGATGAGAAATGAGGCTGGGAAAGAAGATTCAGGTTAAAGCCATGCTGGAGACAGGATTTTGGTCTAAGTGAATGGTAAGGAGGCTTCAGACAGTTCAAGGGGGCAAATACATTATTTTATAGACGTCTGTTAATAGGAAAGAGCACAAGGGTGTGGAAAAAATCAAAAACTAATTGCTACCTGAACCACAAAGAGGTGCAGAAAACAAATAGCACATTGATGAGATGGGCCACATTTCCTTCATCTGGTATACATGGTATTTCACAGAATGCCTGTGTTTTATTTATCTTGTTACAAATGGTGTGTAGGCCTCAGTAAATGTTCCAAACAATAAGCTGCTTTGTCCTTAAGCTGATTCCTGTTTAGTTGTAATAACATCCTTATAAAATAGGTTTTCTTATCCATATATTATCAATGAAGAAACCTGAGGTATGAAAAAATTGCCCAAGCTCACCCATGTAGCAAGTAGTAGAACCAGATTTGAATTCAGGCCTCTGACTCCACAAAGTCTCAGCCCGGCTAGTCCAAGGATAGTGCACTTCAGATTTGGGGCCTAAGTATGGGGAACTTGAGCATTTTACAAGTGTGGATGCCATGAGAACACAAGTAATTCAGACTTTCTCAAACTAAAGTGGAAGAATTCCTTATAGCTACCCAATTCAATGGATCTGAGGCGGTGCCCAGGAACCTGTACTTTAATAGACACTGTAGGTGATTCTGAAACAGCTGGTCCTTAGTTCATGCTTTGGAAAATACCATTTTAACTAATGTTAAATAACTAATGTTAAATAACTAATGTTAAATTCTTAGGACTTCTGGTTCTGAGAAATGCCAACTTGAAGGTGAAAAGAATTTGGAGATGATTATTTGAAACAATTGTTGACTTTGAAACCTCATGTGTAAAGAGCTATGTCCTGAGTTGAGGCATATGTTGCAGGTGTGTGACCACAGACTATTCATTCAGATTAATCCCTGAGACAAGGAAGCTAAGCTGTAATGGAGTTAAGCAACCTACTAGGGGTCTGAAGAACTTTCCTAATAGCACAGTACTCATGGGTACTCTCCATCCAGTTTATCCCACTTTCTCTTCTTACTGAGCATATCTACACAGCCTTCACAGTCACTTTCTCCTAAGACCCTTGCTTGGGTTAAGTTATTACATTCTGCCACAGAACCACATTTATGTTCTTTGGCACCTTACTCAGTGTGTAGTAATGTAATAGTGATTATTCGATTCATGGGGGAGTTATCTCCATTACAAATTATGACAAATATGTGACCTCAACTGATAAATTATGACAGCAAGAGTGCCAGCTTTTGCTTTCTATTCTATCCTTGAACCTAGCACAGTGTCCAGTATGTATTAGACTCTCCATAAATTTGTTGACTGATGAATGAATGTCCACTTTCCTCTGTTCTCTTTGGACTTGATGGCTTCCTGATCAAGTTAACAGGGAAATTTAGCTGGAAGGAGATTTACTAGCATACAGAACAGCTCTTTAAGCTTCACAATAGAATAGTACGCTGAATTTATCCAGTGTAATAGGACTAATTGAATAATTGGTAATAATAATTATTAAATAAATAAAAATAATAATTGTATGTGTCTAAAAAAGCCAGCTGCGTGAGGACAGAATGGGGGATGTGTCTTAGTAGCAGCACAAGTGAGAAAGTCATTGAAGTTTTCTAAGTCCATAGTATGATAAAGCTTTTCAAAGAGTAAGCATGTAGGAGTCTTTGAATCTGTGACCTCAATTGGGTTTGTGCTTCTTTCCACAAACAGTGTTGAAAAGTAGACCAGCCAGAGTTCATTTATCGGCATGTGATGTAAGATGGAAAATAGGAAATGAAGCCATGCCATTTGAAACATACCTAGAGAGTCAGGAGATGTTTATTACTGAGAAGCAGACTCAGGACTGTTTCAGATGTCTTATTTTGCCATGGGTCATGCTTTCCTTGTGTAATTTTAAGAAGTAAAGCCAACAGTGGATTAGATATTTCTAGGAAAATATTTTAATTATGGGCCAGGAGGACAACCAGCAGACAGATGCTGACCGAATGTCAAGAAACTTCCAGGTATACCAATTAAATGGGATGAATACACACTCAAAGAAAATTGAAGTGAATGACTCTCTATGACTTCTTCCAGTCTCTGGAAAAGTAGCACCTGGTTATTATTTATATATGTGTTTATACTGGCACTTTTAGCATATAAAGTGCTTTCATACATCATTGGAACAGGTGGTAGTATTTTATAGAGGGGAAATTAGCCTTCAAGCTCAAAGTCTCCCACTATCAAATCACATTTTCTTCCCATAATAGTTCTTCCTGCTAAAACTAATCTATTGGAACCCACACAAGAACCCCTCTCCCCAGATTCTTGCAAGAGTAGAAAGATAATACCAGAAAAGAATGTGAGAGGGAAATGTATTTTTCCCCCTCCTCTGCTCTGGGAAATAAATTTCATGGGTGCAAAGAAACTAGAATTGTCTAGTTTTCTGTAAAATGGATGAAGAAGGATAGGAACTCTTCAACAACAAAAGCAGATGTTGAGGAAAGTGAAAAATTAAGAAACACTGGTAAGAAATGAAGAACATAACTTGAAATTGAAGAAAATAAATGGCGCTTGCAAGTGCATTTTCCCTCATTCATACTTTCATTCACCACATAGTATTTGAACATACCTAGTGTATCTTGGTTCTGTGCTAGGGCTACAGGAAAGAACAATGTGTAGATACAGCACCTGCCTCCCCGGAGTTTCTAGGCTTGTGGGAGAAACAGACATTTAATGCATACTGATTCTTCTTTCTTAGTTGTGCTGGTCCTGTGAAGAGGTGTGTCCTGCTTTGTGAATGACCAGGTTTCCCCAACTGTTCTTATGGTCATTAGGATCATTGGACATTCGCTCTCCCCACTTTAACCTGGGTTCAAGTTGGGCCAGAATGTCCTTAGTGTTTCCTTGCACATCTGAACAGCCTGGCATGTTAGGGGGGAGGTCTTTACCACAAAAGGACAAAAGGAAAATGATTTTGAGACTAGCATTAAGGTTACCTCATCTTTAGAAGAATTGTACTGATTGTGATTCGTTTCAAATGTCCCATTTGTTTTGCTTAGAACATACTAGTGAATTCACTTCAAGTTTCGTTGAACATCTCACACTGCACTAGGCTCTGGGGTTAGAGTGATAAACAGAAAGGACTCTTGGGTTGGGATCCTTTCCATTCTGATAATCCTCTGAGCCCCAACTCATCCTTTTCCACATAATGAATCATCACCAGCACTGAGCACAGTAAACTCTGAGATAAGAGTGGTCACTAATACAGCTCAGTGCTAGCACCAGTTCACTTGGTCCTGAGGGCGGGGTCCTGGGGTATATGACAGTATCCCACTGTAAAACCAATGGTCAGAGAAATCATTACTGCATTTTCCTTCTTTGCTAGCGGCCCAATTTGATGGGCCCCTTTGAGAGGACTGGTGGCTAGAAGTGATGCTAAATAACTCTATCTAATGTTTCTAACTAACTTGGAGATTGTTCTGCAACCTACTGTTTACTAATGCTACCTTCCCTTGACACCTTTCTTACTGTTACTTTCCTCCCACTTCCAGTTAATCACCATGGTGATTTTAAGATTCCTTAAAATCCAACTAAGCTCACTCGTTCAAAGGGTACTTTGGCTGACCTCTATTTATTTGGTCATAACAAGACCTTTTTTTTGAGACTAGGTCTTGCTATTTTTGCCCGTGAAACCACAGGCTCACGTGCCCGGGGTACTACAGACTCAAGCAACCCCCAGCCTCAGCTTCCCAGGTAGCTGGGATTACAGGCGCGTGCCACCATGCCCAGCTATTTTTTTGGAACTAGGTCTCGCTATGTTGCCCTGAGTGGGATTCCCCAGTCCCCGCTGTGGCTTCCTAGGCTGCCGCTTATAGGCACGCACCACTGTGCCCAGCCTTTGGTCATAACAAGACTTGATCCATGAACACAGTGGTAGTTTTATATACTCTGTGTCTCATCAGGAACCTGTTTCAAACAGTTCATACAATGACTACTTTGAGTAACTCTGGTCTAGGAGGCCACTGTCATCTCTGTCACTAAAGATCTTCCTGAATCACATGGTAACCAGAGAAGTTTTCTTAAATGCTGGTATAGTAATATTGTCCTGCTGAAAAAGAGAGTTCAGTTGGCTTGACATAACCCTTTGGATAAAATCCAAAATCCTAGCCAGGGTCGACCTCAGTACAGTTTAGGAAGCAGTGTAATAGAGTGTAATAATCCCTCAAAGCATGATTTCAGGTAGTATGGAGATAACAAAATCATATTGAATCACATCTTTTCAAAGTTTAAATTGTCTTTTTATTTTTCCGATATATGTGAAAGTATGCTTTCTGTTTGTAAATCCCCATTCTGTTCTTCTTGTTCCCACTTTAGATCTCTGCTCTCAAGTTCCCAGTTTTCTCCATTCATCACTCTCAGTGGATGGGCTTTGCAGTTCATAGGACCTGAGTTTAACTTGTGACCTTTTATCTACTAACTAAGTCACTGTTTTGGACCCCAGGTTTATTCCTGTCACATGTTTTATGCAAAGACTGAATGAGTTTACTTTTTTTTTTTTTTTTTCCAGAGACCAGGTCTCGTTATGTTGCCCGGGGTAGTCTCGAACCCACGGACTCAAGTGATCCCTAACCTCAGCCTCCCAGGTTGCTGGGATTACAGGCATGTGCCACCCACCTGGCCATGAGTTTACTTTTTAAAGAACCCACTATTGTGCCTGGTAATAACCTGTAATAATAACTTTCCTTGTATATTCTTATTAAGTGCCAGTCATTGTAGCTAGCACTTCGTATGCAAATGTTTCTTTAGTCCACATACCAGCACTGTTTGATTGGGATTATCTCATGCTGCTTTATGTAAGAGAATCTCATTTTACAAATGAGGACAGTGAGACTTGAGGAACCTAAGTACTTTTTCCAAATTTTTACAGATCACAGGCTGCTAAGTGGCCAAATTGGGCTTCAAACCCATGTTGTCTGACATTCTTGCACTGCAACTCTGCGGTGTACTGCTGAGTAGATTATGGTACTTAGTAAATATGAGTCCCTTCCCTCTTCCCTTTTGTTTTCATCTCTGCCATTTCCCAATATCTATGTATGTCTTTTATCCCTGCTTTCTTGGAGAAGACTTGCTTCATCTTTAGTCATCACGTCTCTGTGAGCTTGTTCTGGGACTTTTTGTATCTCTTCATACATATATCCCCACGGGGGTAGGGAAGTTCACTTTCTTTCAACACCACATTTCTCAACATGCACTTATTGACTTCTGTCCATTTCCCTTCCTCTGGTCTCTGTCCAATTCTGTCAGCTGGGCAGCCCCTTCTTATTCAGGGACACAGAGACTTATTTGCAATTCATTAAAGGCAGGAGCAGAGTAATCTTTATCTGAGGCAAGGAAATAAAGGAGTGTTGCAGGTAAGAATTAATCTGGAAGAAACATTGGGGGAGTTCAGGTTAGTCTACTTTTGTTTTCTGTGAAACAATAGATATACAGAAAATAAAAGAATTGGTAAAGACCTGATAGAATTGGTCCATTGGCAAGGCAACAAGTTCTTTCTGCCGAAGTGCAGCTGCCATTGTCAAGGGAGAATGTCGTCTGTCCTGAGTCAGTATCTGGGGCAGGGCTTATATGGTAGGTAGATAGACATGAACAGATGAGGGTACTGATGCTTGTACTGTTGAACTGACTTCCTGTGAGTGAACAGAAGGAAGGAGTTAGAGATTTGACAACATGAGGTCACTTCCTCTGTGTAGATGTCTATGGAAGGGAATGGAAGCAGAGTTGAAAAGTAAATTCTTGGGAGCACCTTATAGAGAGGTGGGAGTGACCTTACTTCCCACTTGTGGATCATGAGCCCCTTGAATAAGTTACTGCACAGTGATCTTTGCATACTCAGAACACCATGAAATTTTAAACCTTTATTAATAGCTCTTTTTCTCCAGGTGGAGGAAGCTGGGCAGGTGTTCCTGTTGATGAAAAAGGATTATCGTATCTCCCGGAATGTCCGCCTGGCTTGGTTTCTCAATCACCTGCATCAAACTGTGCAGGCCACACCTCAGGAGATGTTGGTAAGACTCCAAAACACAGGATATGAGGGGCTGGCCTCTCTCTTAAAAACCACAAGATCTGTGGTTTGAAGGAAGGTACTAGAAACACCCTCAGGATGAGAGACTAAAACCCCTGAGGAATCATGGCGCAAGTGACTTTGCTTACATGGTGATTCCACAGGGGAAATTTTTTCCAGATAGTGGAAGGAAGAGTGTATGATTGGGTTGTAGGAGGTAGTGTTAATGATGTGTTGTTTTGGATATAAAAGTCAAGTCCTGGAAAGAATGGAGTGACTCTTCCCTAACCCTCTCCTTTTCTCTCTGCACTATTTGTCAGCTCCAGTCTGAACAGGAATTGGAAGTCCTCAGTGTCCTGCCCCCTGGGTGGCAGCCAGATGAACCAGTGGTCCCAAGGCCATTTCTCCTTGTACCTTCCACCCGAGTCACCTTCCTGGCTTGGCAGTATCGATTTGTCATTGAGCTGGACCTTAGCCCATCTACTGGCATTGTGGTAAGGCATTGGGGAGATATTGGCAATAAAGGATGGGGTAGAGGTTGATAAGGAGAGTACTAAAGAAGTGAAAAATGATCCCAGCCTACCAGTGTGGGAAGAAGTAGACTTGTAAATGCCAGTATTTCAAGACAAATCCCACTCCATCTGTGACTCTGTGTTTGGGGATGCTACCCAAGTCCCACTGACCCATGAAGCTGCTTGTTTCTGCACTGTCAGAGCTGCCTTTGGTTACAGTTGAGAGAGCTTTTTCTTGTGTTGCCCTCAGGATGATTCCACAGGAGAGATCTTGTTTGATGAAGTTTTCCATGCCCTCTCCCGCTGCCTGGGAGGGTTGCTTCGGCCTTTCCGTGTGCCTGGATCTTGCATCGACTTCCAACCTGAGATCTACGTAACTATCCAGGCCTACTCCTCTATTATTGGCCTGCAGTCCCACCAGGTATTGTGTCCTTTCTTCAAATTTGTACTCTTAGAACTAATTTCTAATAATACACTGACCAAGTCCTTCACCTGGTTTCCCAGCTTTGCTGGTCCTCAGCTTTGTCAGCTTTTTGGACCTGTTGGCTCTATGACTCCCTCTCATCTTGAGGAGAATTAGTGTCTCTGGTCTAGAAGAACTTCCCTGTAGGCTTTCGGCATTCACTGGACATGGGCCCCTCACTCTCCTCTAAGTCTCTGCTTCTGGCTGCTGGATGTTTGTCTCCCTCTTCTCCCCCACTTGAGTTTCATCAGAAGATTTGCTATTGTCCTGACTGGTGTTGTCCTTACCTGACTGTAGCCCCAGGAGATGGTTTTCTGCAGTAGTTTTATGATTTTTAAATATACCTGGAAACATAATTTGTTCCAAGTATAGAGAAGGATCATTTTCTCTGAGGATCCGAAGAGATATTGGGTGTAATGCAGTATTAGATGATGACAGGGCTTATCCAGCATCCAGCAGGCTCTCACAAGACATTCATCCTAGAGAATGGCCAAGTCTGTTACTATAGTATCTGCTTTTGGCTTAGACAAGCATAAGGTCCAGTTTCCTCTCATCTGCTCTTAACCACCCTCATCTCATTGGTAGAGGTGAAACTGTCCATGGTGACTGCATTGTTACCTTAGCTGTCAAACTGGCTTTGATAAAAGCAGCATCCTGAAGTCTGATATACCCAGCCACACAATTGGCGCATGCTTGACTGCCAGCTCTCCAACCTGGTTGGAGTGCATAATGCAGCTGGTATGACCAGCCGGCCTGGGTCACATTTTTAGGGTGGTGGCACTTACTTACATTAGAAGTAGAAGGGAAGAAACCCTATGGAAATCGGTATTGATTCTGTACTATATTGAAGGAAAAATAAGAGTGCAGATAGATTTTATACATTTACATTGAGCAAATATTGAGGATATTTTCAGTGGGTTGGAGCAGAGTATGCCCTCAGGGTTAGGATAAGTGGGTGTATCTGTTGATGGATATCCTGTCTCTGATGGTGGTGTATCTGCCAAGAGTACAGAAGGAAGGAGACATTGGGGAAATAAGATTTTGAGCTTAATTGAAAGGAAAGGTGCAAAACAACCTCTGTGTACATGCATAGAAGTAAACAAGAATAAAAAAGTGGGAGTCAGAATGAAAAAGGTTGCTAGGCTGAGTGAGGTGGAACAACTAAGAGACAATGGTAGCCCAAGGTGGAAGGAGCTGGAAGATCTTATGGAGCCCTGACATTGAGACTCTGAGAAGCCAAACGTAGAGGACTGAAAGTAGAGGAAGGTTGTCAACAAGATTTAGATTGTTAACAGTGGGGAGAAGAGAGTACCAAGCAGTGATCAGTTGAAACTCAGCTGAGAATTAAGGGACTAGATGATTCATAAAGATGGAACTGTATGTAGAGTTAGCCAACCTTTGGTCCTAGTTGGATGGGGACTTAGGGTCACTAGAGGGAGCTATGGAAAGTAAATGGACAGTGTCCAGGGTCTTTGACCTCCTATCTTAATGTCCTCCCCTTCTGCTTCCCAGGTGTTGGTACAGGGCTGCCTTTTGGACCCTTCCCAGAGGGAGATGTTCCTGCAGCAGGTCTATGAACAGCTCTGCCTCTTCGAAGATAAGGTGGCCACCATGTTGCAGCAGCAGTATGACCCCCAGAGCCAGGTATATGGGAGAGTGGGTGGTAGCCACTTAGAAGAGGAGCTTTTAAGACTCAGAGGGAGTTAGGAGGGACAAGCCAAACACCAGGGAAAAGAGGACAGAGCAAAAGAGCTAAGAGCCAGGAGCAGAGTGTGTGCACACAACAGGCTCCCTGTTGGAGGAGAATACAGATACACTCCCAAGACACACATTCCTGCTGGGAAAGCTAGTGCTTGTGTTTTTTTTTTTTTTTTTTTTTTCAGTCCTAGATCTGCTCCCCCAATGGATCTGAGGAGATGATCCTGGGTGGCTTTGGTCTCTGGTTCATTATTTTGTACAATCACGACTCATTAGAAGACATTGTCTCATTCTTTTGGATGTCCTCAGATATCCAGGGAAATGGCAGCTCTGTGTGTCTGAAGATTTTAAGTGGGTCAGTGTATTAAATATTTCATAAAGATGATAGAAAATATAGAAAAGGGACCTTATTGGTAAAAAGGTGAAAAGCCTTTGAATGAAGGTTCAGCTTCATTCTGGCATGAACCTCCTGGTTGCCCTCTGAGCATCAAATCTGAGCACTGATTGATAGCAAGCACAGTTTGGCCTTCATTGCATGATGGGGATTGGAGTCCTCACGGGAATAGACTATGGCAATGCCAGGCTGTAAAGTCAGGCTTTGTTGTGATGAAGCAACGTCATGTTTTCTGTTCTGTAACTTGGACTAGGCGGAAGACCAGTCCCCAGACTCCGGGGAACCCCCAGGCCGGAAGGTGGGAGTCTCCATGGTAACAGCTGATCTTGGGCTTGTCAGTATGATTCGTCAGGGCATCTTGGCACTGCAGTTGCTGCCCTCAAACTCTAGTGCAGGTCAGTATAAATAATGTTGGTGGGATTGGGAAAACAGGGTTCAGGAAGAGGGAGGGAAGGTATTATCAGCAAAGATAGGAGTCCCGGAGGGTTGGGGACCCCAAGACAGATGATCTTTTTCATTGTTTGTATGGGTAGAGCACACTTTAATACATATCACCATCACCCCCAGCTTTGACAATCACCAGGATCTTAGTGGGAAGGAGCAGAGCTCCAAGGACATCATTTGGGAGGAGACCGGGCTACAGCACTGAGAGGGAGAGGCTTAGAGAAAAAGAGAAGGGAAGTTATTTTAGAATTATAGAGCACACTGGTTGACACACACTGAAATCCTCAGGGGCCTGTCAGTTGTATGCCTCCCTGTGACTTCAATTCAATTATCTTGCTGAATCTGCTGTTTCCTGCTCTAGGCATCATTGTGATCACAGACGGGGTGACCAGTGTCCCTGACGTTGCTGTCTGTGAGACGCTGCTGAACCAGCTTCGCAGTGGCACTGTGGCCTGTTCCTTTGTGCAGGTGAGGACTCTCTAGGAGAAGAGAAAGCAGTGCAGTAGCTCACAAAGTTGGATTTGGCTGATTACTTTCTTCTAAGAGCTGATTTCCAAGTTAAAGCCAAAAACTTAGTTATAACTAATAGCTTAGTGTGCAGGAGAGAGGAATCATGTCTGCAACAGGCAGTGGTGGGAGTAGGGTGTTCTCTTTCTTTAGGATGTGGGAGATGGCATGTTTTAGTCAAAATAAGGTCGAATTTGAACTCTGACAGTCAAGTTCAGTTCCACCTCTCCTAGTAGCTTAGTTATTACTGTTTACAAGGATCAGAAAACTCAGCTCACTGGGTGAAGGGCAAGAGTGGAGGTTACTAATTGCATACAGTGGATGAGAGAGAATTGGGCTTAGAATAAGGGAATCAAAGGCATGAAAGGAGGGATTATGGTTGAGAATATGAAGAGGCAGCATCAGCAACATGATTAGTGAGCTGTGGGAAGAGTAAGGGAGAAAGAGGGGTTAAGAAATCTCCAGACTTCTGATTTCCATGGTGATTGTATAGTAACTCTTACAAACAAGAGGAGAGGCATTGGGGTAGAAGAAAATAAGATTATAAATTTTCATGGTGTTTGGGTGCCGTGGGTCAATCAGACTGCAATTAAGATCTCAGTGTTTGGAGTTAGGCATGGCTGCCGTGCCTCTAGGCCCCACACTGTATAACAGTGGGCATACCACCTCATTTCTTGCTTGCATTCACTGGATGAGGCAATTCATTTAAAGCATAGTACATAATTTGTCTTTTTGTCTTTTTTTTTTTTTTAGAGACTAGTTCTCACTATGGTGTCCAGGGTTGTGTCGAACTCACAGACTCAAGTGATTCCTAGCCTCAGCCTGTGCCACTGTGCCTGGCTTATCATAGTACATAATTTCTTAATAAATGCCTACTGTTTATAGCAGTTAGTCATTGGATATGCTGAGTTGATACTTGCAAGACGGTACTAGTTGACAGAGCTAGGATTTATGGGCTTATAAATAGTAACTGAGAAGAGAAGAGCCCCCCCACACCCAAAGAACCTGGGAACACCATTATCTAAAGATCTTTAAACCTCTGTAGTCAGAAGAGGGCTGAGCAAAAAATGAAGGGAAACAATCAGACAAGAGCTAGGAGATTCTGGTGTCAGAGAAGTCCAAGTTTGGGGAGGAGTAGATCACAATATAAGGTGTTATAGGAGACTATGTAAAGTGAAGAATGAAAAGTATTTGGATTTGGTGATTAGGAGGTCACAGGGATCTTTCCTGGTCATTTCAGTGAAGAAGCATTAAGGGAAGTGAATGTAGTGGTTTGAAGAGTCAGAAGGAAGGGGAGACAAGTACTGACACAAGGGTCTTGGCTGTTCAGAGCAAGTGGGGATGAGAGAGAAAGGTAGCCAGAAGGACATGCAGGATGGAGGGAGAGAGCTATTTCATTCTGATTTGTTTTTTAAACTAGAAACTAAAGCATGTTTTTAAGGAGCCATGGTGAAGCAGAGTCTGAAAATAAGGGGACAAAAAGGAAGCCAGATGGAGTCATGTCCCTAAAATGGCAGCAGGCCATTAACTCAAGACAGTGTTTTGGAGGAGGAGAGTGACACTTCTTTTTTTTTAGATTAGAAGGAAAGAAGTGATGATGTAGGTACATTCAGCCAGGGGGTCCTGATTTCTTCAAAGTCAGGGTAAGGTAAGCACTGTGAATAGGAAGGCCAGAGTTGAGAAGAAGGAACAGGAACAGTCTTTTTTTTTTTTTTTTTTTTTTTTTTAATATTGGAGCTAAATTTTACCAAACAGATAAGGATGACTACAATACATTAGATTTCTTACCTTTCCCTCATGTCTTTTAGTTTATTTTTATTGATTGCATATATATATACACATATATGTGTTTTATATATATACGCATACATATTTATATTGTACCCCGAGGTTTTCCCATCTCCTAAACACCCATTAACCATCTTAATCTTTTGTGTCCTCCCCTCCCCCATTTTCTCTCTCCTCTCCAAGCTCTTGCTGTATGGTTTGGTTCTGTTGGAAGTTTTAAATTTTTTCTTAGCCATTTGTTTTGGTTTTTTTTTTCTATAGCCCTCATATAAGTGACACCATCCCATATTTCTCTTTTGCTTTCTGGCTTGTTTCTACTAACATGATTCCTTCTGGCTCCATCCATGTTGCTGCAAATGACATACATTTGTCTTCTTTGATTGATGCATAATACTCCATTGTGTGCAAATACCACATCTTTTTCAGCCGTTCATCAGTTTGGGGGCATTTGGGTTTTTCCCTCTCTTGGCAGTTGTAAACAGTGCTGCAATAAACATGCACGTCCAAGTGCCCTTTTTAATTAGTGATTTTGTGTCCTTCGGGTAGATTCCCGGTAGTGGGATTGCTGGGTTGAATGGTTGGTCCACTTTCAATTGTTTGAGAGTCCTCCACACAGCCTTCCATAGTGGCTGGACCAGTTTGCACTCCCACCAGCAGTGTAGGAGTGTTAGAAGGAAACAGTCTTGATGACAGGTGGGTTGGGTGGCATATGTTTTGATGTGGTGCCAGTCTCTACACCTGTGTGGTTTTTTCCATTGGGGTATTAAATATAGAGGCAGTGGTCATTGGGAAGGTTTTGACATGCAAGCAGAAAGTAGTGAAAAGGGTAGGGAGTTGAGAATGATGCTTTTGAATTTGCTTGTGCATAGATCCCAGACTGGGTTGGCAAGTCGGGAGCATGGGAATAGATTTGGGGAGAGCAAAAGTCTAAGACCTGGCTGTCTCAGTGAGGCCAGAAAGCAGCGGCGTCTAGAGGATAGAAGAAACTTAAAGAATAAGCGCAATCAGTAGGATGGGGTTATTGAAATTGCAAAGATGAAGTAATTTCTAGTGATGCCAAGACTTGGCATAGCCAGGGGAGAGAGACATGAAGTAGAGAAAAGTCCTGGAAACAAGGGTTAAGAAACTGAGAGCTCAGAGAATTGAATGAGCCATCTGGAATAGGTCTGTAGTGATTTTCTACAAAGGGCCAGCCAGTGAATTTTTTGAACTTTGCTGTTGTCTTCCCTACAGTTCTTCCTTGACTTAAGATGGGCTTTTATCCAGTAAACCCATGATCAGTTGAAAATATTGTACTTTGAAGAAACGTTGCCAACCAAGCATCCTAACAACCCTAGCGATGCTGCCTGGCCTGCAACTTTTAACTTGTTCAGAACACTTACCTCCACTTGGGCAAGATCATCTAACAAAACATGTTTTAGAATGTGTTGACTGTTCATGTAACTTACCAAATGCTATACTGAAAGTGAAAATAGAATACCTTCATTCAAAATTCAAAGTATGGGCCGGGCACGGTGGCTCGTGCCTGTAAGCTTCAGCCTATGAAGGGGCTGGGGCTAGGGATCGCAGCTCAAGTCCCGCCTGGGGCCCGTAGCGAGACCTAGTTCCAAAAAAAATAGCTGGGCGTGGTGGCGCGTACCTGTAATCCCAGCTACCTGGGAAGCTGAGGCTGGAGATTGCTTGAGTCTGTGGTACCCCGGGCAACGAGAGCCTGCGGTTCCACGGGCAAAAATAGTGAGACCTAGTCTCAAAAAAAAAAAATTCAAAGTATGGTTTGTATTGAGCAAGTGTAGCTCTGAAACTATTGTATGCTGAAAAATTGTAAATGGAATCCATCTGAGTCAAGACTATACTTAACCCTTTCCTCTTGTAGCATGAGTGCAAACATAAATAATCACCAAAAAATGGGTGTGACTGTTCCAGTTACAGCTTATTTACAAAAATAGGTGATGGGCTAGACTAGCCCCAGTGGTCGTGTTTGCTGATGTCTGATCTGCAGCAACGATGTTCCAACTGTGGTCGAAAAATGGGTGTGACTGTTCCAGTTACAGCTTATTTACAAAAATAGGTGATGGGCTAGACTAGCCCCAGTGGTCGTGTTTGCTGATGTCTGATCTGCAGCAACGATGTTCCAACTGTGGTCGACAAACCAGCAGCATTAGTGACACCAGCAAGCTTATATAAAATGTGTAACCTCAGACTACTACATGTTAACAAAATCTCCAGGTGTTTTGTATGCATCCTACAATTTGGGAGGACAGATGTTGGAGAGACACTGACATCTCTCAAGATGATGCTGAAAAGCCAGTGAAAAAGTTGCTAACATGTTTAGTGAATTGGGGGAGACAGACTGGTTTCTAGAGTTGAGGAAGAGGGAACTTCAGACTGGAAGGTTCAGGAAGAAAAGCGTAATGGTCTGTCCTGGGGGAACCCTGACCCACTTCCTCCCCTGTGGACTCAGGCTTGTGAGCAGCCACCTGATCCAGTCTCTTCCTTCCGTGTTGGGCTTCCTTTTCCAGTGCTGTTTTGGTGCTAGGTCTCCAACTGCTCACTTTCTACAGGTAGGAGGAGTTTACTCTTATGACTGCAGTTTTGGCCATGTACCCAATGTGGAACTGATGAAGTTCATCGCCATGGCAACATTTGGCTCCTACCTATCCACTTGCCCTGAGCCCGAGGCTGGCAACCTGGGTCTTACAGTCTACCACCGGGCTTTTCTCCTCTACTCCTTCCTGCGTAGCGGGGAAGCTCTGAACCCTGAATACTACTGTGGTAAGAGGCAGACTGGGCTGGGGCTGGGAAGGGGGGAGTATAGAACAGACCCAGAGATGATGTCAGAATTAGTCTAGGGTGTGTGGCCTTCTGGGACTGATGACTCTGGCACTCTTCCTATGATTCCATTGTGGTCTCCCCCTGAGCTCTGCCCATTGACAGGAAGCCACTTTTCCCTTCCATGTCCTCTCTGGTCCCTAGGCTCTCAGCACCGCCTCTTTAACGAGCACCTGGTCTCTGCCAGCAGCAACCCTGCCCTGGCCCTGCGCCGAAAGAAGCACACTGAGAAGGAGGTGCTGGCTGACTTGGTCAGCACCGTTTCTGTGCGGCTTCGTGAGGGCTACAGTGTCCGAGAGGTCACCCTGGCCAAAGGTAATGGTCACTAACCCTGCTATAACCTGCTGCTCTTAGGCTTTGCGTAGGCAGGACCTCCTGAGCAGAATGGAGGACATAGGTATCGCCTGAAAGTGTGACAGTGAGAGATTTTGCTTATCACTTGAGACAAGTGAGTTCTGAGTTGTCTTCGGGGCTTGTTCTTTCAGCAGTTAGCCTCCCAAACTCATTTCCTTTTACCCAAAGGGGATGCCACTGCTTTTTTTGTTTTCAGGTTGCTCCCAGTGACTTCCAAATGTGTCAGTTGGCAGGCTCTGGGCCAGGCTACAGTTCATGAGGATAGTGGGGGGTTGGGTTGGGGTTAAGACCCATGCTGGGAGTTATGTCTTCTTCCCCTAACTGGCACACTTGCTCCCCCTTGCAGGAGGATCGCAGCTGGAGGTGAAGCTGGTACTACTGTGGAAACACAACATGCGCATCGAATATGTGGCGATGGCACCCTGGCCCCTGGAGCCTGAAGGCCCTCGAGGAACACGTGTGGAAGTGACAATGGAAGGTGGCTATGACATTCTGCATGATGTGTCCTGTGCACTGAGGCAGCCCATTCGCTCACTGTATCGAACCCATGTTATCCGGCGTTTCTGGAACACACTACAGAGGTGAGATCATCATGTCGTGAGTGAGACCCATTTGTTGTGTGGAGGGAAAGGTTGGCAAAGCTGGGAGCCAGAGAGAGTCGCTCTGGATACCAGACTTCTATCCGGGGTCCCATGTTCCCTGGAAGTCCTCTCTTCTACACCCACCACTCAGCTTCAGCTTGGCCCTTTCCTCCAGCATCAACCAGACAGACCAGATGCTAGCCCACCTACAGTCCTTCTCTTCAGTCCCCGAACACTTCACGCTTCCTGATAGCACCAAGAGTGGAGTACCGCTCTTCTACATCCCACCTGGCTCCAGCACTCCCGTAAGTGACACTGCTGCTCCTTAGTCTTACCACAGTGTCTGAAGCCACCTCCTTTTTCCTTCCCAGATCAGAACCCTTACCTTTAAGCTTGAGAGTATTACTCCTTCCTGTCAAACCCGGGGACGGGGGAATGGAAGGTGTGGAGAAGGATCCAGAGAGAGAGGGGGTCTGTGACTGTCTTCGGCAGGATGTGGGTATCAGGTGAAGACCCACAGAATGCTCTGTGGTAGTACCCCTGCAGACTGCAACCTCCCTCACCCTTTCCCATGGTGCATTCTCTGGGTCCTTCCAACCATCTGTACTCATTTCCCACCACTGCCAACTACTGTGAATTTCCAAAGACCAGAGTTTTCTCTGTGCTGTGCTTTGTTCGCACTTGACCCCCAGCAACCCACTCAGCACTGATGTGCAAGAGGCTTGTGCTAGTGTGAAGTGGTGGCTTCCTGCCAGCCTGCTTTAGCCAGTCTGTGCAGGAAAGTCAGTGCAGGAAGTATGACAGATTCCATCCTGAACCTGGATTAGGCTTGAGAGGGCAACCCGGTCAGTCCTTGCGGCCACGCCTCCTACTCTAGCCTTCATGTTGGAAGTGGTGTTTGCCTGTCCCAGGCTGGACTGTAGGTTTCTTTAACCTTAAACCACTGTCATCTCTGCCCCCGCAAGCCCCATGTTTCTGTTTGAGGTTGTGCCCTGGTTCCTGTAGGGCTCCTTCCTGTCCCCAGGTGCTCTCCCTTCAGCACAGTGGTTCCGACTCATCCCATGCTCAGTTTGCTGCCTACTGGAAGCCAGTGCTGTCCATGGATGCGAATTCATGGCAGCGTTGGCTACACATGCACCGCCTCGTGCTCATCCTGGAGCATGACACGTGCGTACCCTCCTTGGGGTGGGGATGGGGGAGCAGGGATGAGGGGAGTTGGGGGGTGGAAAAGGGGAAACGTAAATGAGCCCTTACCAACCTAGGCCAAGGAAAAGTTCTTTCAATTTCCTAGTCTTTGTGCTTATTAACCCCCAGATCCTCAGCACCAAGGAGAGAGAAATTGCCATCTACTCTTCTCCCCCCACCCCGACTGGGCTGGGAGGTCTGACTTTGGTGCATGCCCCTCTCTGCAGACCAATCCCCAAGCACCTACACACCCCGGGTAGCAACGGCCGCTATAGCACTGTCCAGTGCAGGATCTCCCACTCCTCGCTGACCTCCCTGCTTCGCGACTGGAGCAGTTTCGTGCTAGTGGAGGGCTATTCCTACGTGAAGCTGCTGTCCAGGTGGGCAAAGCAACATCCCTCTTCTCCTGCCACTCCTTCCCACAACTCTTCCTAGCCCCCCATGCCCCCTGCTTCCTCCTGAACCCATTTACTCCCAACCTGAGGTGCTCACTGATTCCTGTGTCTCCCCAGTGCCCCAGACCAGCCCCCCTCCTCTTTCTACATGGTCCGCATCATTTCCAAGGCCCCATGCATGGTTCTTCGCCTGGGTTTTCCCATCGGCACACCAGCACAGGCTCGGCATAAGGTGAGCTGCTCCCTGCCTCTTTCCAAACTCCACAGGACTGGGGCAGTAGAATGTAGGAAGCTTCTCTCCCGATCTATGGGCCCCTTCCTCCAGACCTGTAGGGTGACCCCATTTTTCCCCCAGATTGTGTCAGGCTTGCGGGAAGAGATCCTACGGCTCCGTTTCCCACACCGGGTGCAAAGCAAGGAGCCAACACCCAAGGTGAAGCGAAAAGGACTGGGGGGCATTGCAGGGGGCAACTCGCCCTCCAAATCTCCTCCAACACTGGGGCCCCAGCAGGCCCTCTCCGACCGACCCTGCCTTGTGGTCCTGCATAAACCTCTGGACAAGCTCCTCATCAGGTACGGGTATGGAGGTAGGGCTGGGGCCGGCACTGTGTGGCGGGATATGGCTTAGCTGCATGTGATTTCCCAGGTATGAGAAGCTACCCCTGGACTACAGGGCGCCGTTCCTGCTGACTCTGGAGCCCCCAGGGCCACTGCCCCTGGTGTCAGGCCGCTCAGCATCTTCCAGCCTAGCATCGCTGTCCCGCTACCTGTACCATCAGCGCTGGCTCTGGAGTGTGCCCTCAGGGCTGGCCCCCGCACTGCCACTCAGTGCCATCGCCCAGCTCCTCTCTGTCCTCACTGAGTATGTCAGCTGCAACTGTTATGGGGAGAGTGCATGTATAGATGCTACTGTGGGTGGGGGGAGTGCATGTATAGATGCTAGGTTTGGACCCTGACAAAAGCCGAAGCCTGGCACTGCCCTCTCCAAATACCGTTTCTGCTTTCTGCTGCCTCTGCCACTGTATATTCTGCATGCACTCACCCCCCCTTTTTATATTTTTACCTCTGTCCTAATGAACCCTCATTGCACCTGAGGCACTGGTAGTCTGAGCAGCAGCCAGCAAACAGGTAAACTGGTAAACTTGACTGCTGGAAGGTAGATGCATAAGTGGCACAAAGGTCAGGGGACATGCTCTGAGTTTCTCCTCCATCTCCTCCTGTCCCTGCCTCCACTTTTATGGGACTTCAGAGTCCGACTCTCTGAAGGGTTCCACTTCGCCTGCAGCGGGGAAGGAATCATCAACATGGTCCTGGAGCTCCCAATTCAGGTATGTGCTGGCCCTCTGGTGCCTCCCCGTCAGAGCCTATCAGCACACAGGGAACCTGTCTCTGAGCTGGGTTGGGACTGCTGGAAGTTCTGCCTCACAGAGACCCTGTGCAGAGACCCATATACCTGAGGCCTGGTCCAGGATCATGGTGAGGTCAGGTTGGGCTGGACCAGCTCTCTGCTTTGTCTGGCTTTGCCCGAACTCTCCCACTCTACCTGCAGAATGAGCCCCCAGAGCAAACTGCTGTGGAGGAAAAGCACACATGCGTTGTCCAGTACATTCTCTTCCCCCCACACTCTACCTCCACCAAAGACAGGTGAGACCCCACCCTCTTTGAGAGTTGCCTCTCCACATTCTCCCTGCTCCCCTAAAATGTTCTGTTTTCCCTACCAGGGAAAGTTAAGACAGGAGGGACTGGTTTTAGATGCTTTGTCAGATGGACAGCAGTCTGGAGGGGCTACATGTGGCTTGTGGCTGTTCTCTGTGCCTTCTGCCTTCCCATCCTCCATGAAGTCACTCCCTGTCATGCAGTTGTGGATGGGACTTCCCTCCCAGGCTCAAGGCCCTTCCTCCTTTAGTTTCTCTACAGATGATGACAATGATGTAGAAGTGGAGGCCCTAGAGGGAGACTCAGAGCTCAATCTGGTTACTGAAGTGTGGGTAGAACCACAGTATGGGCGAGTGGGACCTGGCCCTGAGACCTGGAAGCATCTCCAGGACTTGACATATTCTGAGATCCCAAAAGCAGTAAGTAACCACAGAAGGACCCCACTCCTCACTCGGTTGGGGGCCATTCCCCTTTGAAATACTATATTTTGGGGGCTTCCTGGGCCCTCTGGATCTTTGAGAACTGGAGGAGTATTCTGGGCTAGGAGGACCTCATCCTGACCATGACTCTTCCCCTAGCTCCACCCTCGGGACGTGGCCTGCATAGGCTCCATGCTGAGCTTTGAATACTTGATCCAGCTATGCCAGAGCAAGGAGTGGAGTCCCTTACCCCCAGAGACGAGGATCTCTCATGGTCAGTGGGGAAGGGTCCCTGGGTAGAACAGGAATGAGGGTGAGCAAGCAGCCCCAGGCACGATGCTGGGTCTCACCATGCAATCATTTCTTCCTCCCCTTCCTCTTAGGATTGGACCACGGAGGAGACTCCTGTGTCCATGAGATCCCTTTCCACTTTGACCTGATGGGACTCTTGCCTCAGTGCCAGCAGCTCCAGATGTTTTTCCTTCTGCTTTCCAGAGGTGGGTGAACTTTGTACCCCACACGTTGTAGCCCACACCTGGAGGGCCAGCAAGCCTAAGAGTATTAGAGAATAGTGAACAGATGAATCTGCAAATGAGGAAATGAGTGATGGGGGTCAGGAGGTGGCACAGAAGCCAAAGGAGGGCTATGTTGGTCAGGGCTGAGCCGGGGGTGCTGGGCAGCTGAGCTTCTTGGTGCTGAGCGGAGTGTGTGTCGGGCAGAGCCAGAGGGCGTCCCTCTCGCCGAGGGGCCCTGTCCCGCCAACGACATGGTGCTGTGCCTGCTGCACAGCTGCCTGGGACAGGAGCTGAGTGACCGGGAGATCCCCCTCACCCCTGCTGACCAGACGATCTTCCTCCACGAAGTGCTACGGCGGACCTGCCATGGTCCAGGTGAGCACCTGCCTCTTACCAATCCCAGACCAACCCAGCTTCTTTCCCACCCCACTGGGCGGTGTCTGTCTTTAGGGTTTGGCCTTGTCCTCCCTCCATCTCTGCTTGCATCGTAGGTCCAGAGGAGCCACCAGTAGGGGACTGTGGCATCCTGAAGGAGCAGGCAGTCAGCAGTGTCCAGGCCCCTGGAGACCCCGCTCTTCCTGTCCTGGTCAGCACCAAGTCATCTCCTGGAGCCCTTTTTCCTGTTGACTTCTTTCCATCTGCATGTATTCATACCCCAGCTTCCCATCACCCTGGATACCTCTTCCAGGACAGACACTCCCTTTGTCCCGGATCTTTGACGCTATACCTAAGATTGGACTCTGGGATGGAAGAAGGGGGTGGAGGTTGGATGTTGCCATAGAGATTGCTCTAATTTGGTTTCTCTTACAGAGTGTAGGCCCTCCTGAAACTCTCAAGCCTCTCATCTCTGCCCAGCCCCCTCAATGGCGTTGCTATGCCAGGCTTGTGACTCCCCAGCATGTGTTTCTGACTTTCCTCCCAGCAACCTTCTCAGGTACCAGCTGCTGGACTTCCTCAGAAACAGACCTCTCAGAAACAAACCTCTGAGCTCCCTTACCAGCCCATCAGACTGATTTAGATCTCTCCTTTCCTCTTCAGATGTCCTACATCTGGCCACCTGTGGCCTGGAGGGACCCTCTCAAGAGGAGACAAAACCTACGTGCGGGGACTGGAATGGGACCTCCAGCCTGAAAGATCTGGGAGGAACTGGGGTCAGGGCTTCCAAGACCCAGGTCCCCATCCTCAGTGTTACCCCTGTCAGTGGTAAGGCTCCTGAATAAAGCCTGATAAGCAGGAGCAGGAATGGGAACAGACAGATCTTGAAGACCACAGGACACCTCTTCCCACAGATGGTTCCCAAAATCCAGAAGAGCTGAGTTCACCCTTCCGTCGGGACTTACAAACTTATACTGGGCGTCAGGCACCACAGGCAGAGGTTACAGATGGGCCCCGGACCCGGTGTCCTGTCTACATCTATAGCTGTTCCCTGGAAGCACTGCGGGAGCAAATGGTTGGCATCCAGCCCCCTCAGGCACCCCGAGATCTCATCTTCCGGTGAGTTCTCTCAGTGTCTAGTCCCCCCACCCCCAATCCCTCAGCTATGGCCCCAGCCAACGCTCAGTTACCCACTGATGGGTATGGACAGGTTGAGGATTAGTGGCAGGAACTCAACTTCTTAGCCATACCTTGCCAGCTTCTTGCTGGGCTTCCTTCAAAAATTCAGTTGGCTTTGATGGGTTATGAATTCACTGACCTGTGGACAATCCACTGGGGCATGGTAGATGATGAAGCTGAGGTATCATTTGGGGGAGTTGGCCAAGTGCTCTCTTTCCTCCCATTGCCAGGACTCAGTTCCTTGAGCAGCCCTCCCCATCCTCAGTCTGGATGGAGCCCAGGCACAAGGAGGCAGCCAACCATTGCGCCTTGCTGCAGGAACACGCACAGCGATGCTACGTCCGCGGTGAGCAGGAGTCTGTGTGAGGGAGCTTCAGGGAGGAGTGGGACCCTGCTGGAGGAGATGTGGAGATCCCCAGTGAGGACTTTGGAGGTGGTCCTAGGGTTTGATCCTCATGGCCACTTCCCTCAGGGCTGTTCCGAAGCTTGCAGCAAGGGCAGAGCGTGACCTCCCAGGACTTGCTGACAGCAGTAGATGCCTGTGAAGAACTGCTACAAGAAATAGACATCACTCCTTTTCTGCTTGCCTTGTGTGGCCACACTCGGAGTTTGCCTCATGCACCTCCAAGCCCTGGTCCTCTCAGCCCTGGGCCATTCAGCAGCAGCATTGAGGAGGGTCCTGAGCCTCGGGAACGAGCTGTTCTAGCATCTGAGTCCAGGTGGGATTGTCCTCAAGTGACTTGTGAAGTGGTGCACACAGTCCTGTAGGCCAGGAACTTCCATCCAGAGGCATGGCTGTGCTGGCTGCCTGCCTTCTCCCCAGCTTCCTTTTCCCCTTTGGTACAGGCAGCAGTTTGCCTACTTGCCTCTCTCCATTGCTCCTGCTCTGATGCAGTGTTGAGGCCGGGTAGGGTAGGGCATTCCCCATTGCCTCATACCAGTAGAAGCTGGTTCTGAGGGTATTCACATGAAAGTAATAGTCCCTGAATTAATCTGAGCTCAGCAGAGGCAAAAACTGTTATTTTACTCACTGCTGAGTCCTTAGTTCATCTTAGGGCCCATCAGGTTACTGTTGAAGGGAGTGTGAGGCAAGCAGACTATCAGCTCTGCAGTCTGTTTATGTTGAGGAAGCAGACTCCAGCCCCAGTCCTCCTCGTAGTTCTTTCTCTCCTACCTTCCTTGTCCCTAAAATGAATGTATTTTCTTCCCCCCAAGCCTTCACTCTCCACCTTGGTTCTCCATCTTAAGTGAATGATATCACCCTCAACCTGTGCTCCAAGTCAGAAACTAGGAGTCATCCTTTCTCCTTCCTCTTCATCACAGAAGTGTCTAGCTATTAGCCAGCGTGATGGTTCAAGCTAAAATGGCTGGCTTGGTTCTCTGCCTCTTCCCCAACCCTTGCCATTGTGCTAAGCACCCAGCTGAGAGGCAAGGACAGACAGGACTGTGCTGCTCCCAGTTGGGAAGCAGCGTCTTCCAGGGCTAGCTGGTTCTTTTTTTTTTTTTTAGAGACTGGGTCTCACTATGTTGCAAGGTAGTCCCAAACCTGCGGACTCAAGTGATTCCCAGCCTCAGCCTCCCAGGTAGCTGGGATTACAGGCACGCGCCACCATGCCCAGCTGTTTTTTTGAGATGAGGTGTTTCACTATGTTGCCCAGGGTAGTCTCAAACCTGTGGACTCAAGTGATTCCTAGCCTCAGCCTCCCAAGTAGCTGGGATTACAGGTGCGCACCACTGCACCCAGCTAACTAGCTTGTTCTTAATGCCTCCCTCTTGCTTTGCCACCCCAAACACTCAGCATAGAGACTGAGGACCTCAGTGAGCCTGAGTTTCAGAGCACCCGCACCCCTGGCAGTCTGGACCCTGGCCTGGAGATCTCTCTGACAGATATCTGCCAGCTCCGAGGAGAGGCACATGAAGCCCTGCATAGCCTCATTCAGGTGGGGAGGATGGTGAGGGTGGAAGAGAGTAGAGCCCTGCCTGTGCCAAGGGGCACTGCTCTCCCCTGGGCTGGGCTGTGTTCATGTGTGTCTGTGGGTAGTGGTGGTGTTCTCCTGAGGGGTGACTGACATTCTAGCCTCCTTCTCACCCTCAAACAGGAGAAGTTCTTGGAGATCAGTGGTCTCCACTTCCGCACAGTGCCCTCCAATCCCCACTACTTCTTCTTCTGTCCTCCATCCAGCAGGCGAGAGGTGGGTAGTCTTCTTGCTTACTCCTGACCCAGAGGCCCCACCCAGCCCACCTGGAGTCTTATGACCGTTCCCTGAACTTTGGATGTGACTCTTGTCCTGCACTGGATCAAACTGTTTCTTTTGTCCAGGATGAGGGCCCTCGGGACCCAGTAGACAGAAAAGTCAGTGACCTGGAGTTTTCAGAGGTTGATCTCTTGGGAGATGAAGGTATGTGAGTTAATGGCTAGAGCTGGCAGAAGCTGCTTTATGCCAGGATCTAGGGGTCTCCACTGCTGACCTCTCCCACTGACCATGCAACGCACCTCCTTAGGAGACACATCTGCTGGCTGTGTGGTCACTGAGAGTGACCCTGAGCTGGAGGTGGAATACCGTGAGAGCCGTGAGCCAGAACTGGGACCTGCAGGCCTAGACTCTACCTCGCTGTCGGATGCAGACACTGTGAACCCTGATGAAGACTCATTCAGTATTCTAGGTGGCGACTCGCCCACTGGGCCTGAGAGCCTTGTGCATGACCTGCCACCACTCTTCCTGCACCTCACATGCTCTGTGCGGCTGCGTGGGCAGCACAGCTCAGTCCCCGTGTGCAGCCTGCCCACCTGTCTAGGTGAGTTTGGGGGTACTCCAAGAAGGGCTGCAGGCCCCAGTGCAGCCTGCTTGCCACCTCTCTGGGAGCAGGGCACAGTCTACAGGCATTAACTCTTTAGCACTGAGAATCTCTGCTTATCGAGAGCTCCCAGCAGCCCCTGACTTTCCCCCTCTCCCAGGCCAGGTGCTTTGCAGTTTGGAAGGTCCTCCCACTGGAGGCCGAGTTCCCCTGAGGGACTTCAGTGTCACTCTGGATGTCTTCGTACTGACTCTGCCCCTGGAAGTGGAGCTCCCCCCAACCTCGGACCCACAGCACCACCGGTGTGCCAGCAAGTTTGGTGGGGGGTCTGGGGCCTTTTGGGTGGTAGCGGGGCCATTAGAGAATATTGAAGCACTTAGGGACCCTAAGGATTTCAAGGTGTGCTTGAGTGATTCCAAGGATAGCAGATGCCGATCTTCAACTTTTACTCCCCCCCCCCCCCATTCAGGTCAACCTCAGAGAGCAGTGCTTCTTTCCCACGATCCCCAGGGCAGCCTTCATCTTTAAGGTCAGATGATGGCCTGGGGCTCCCACTTCCACCCCCAGAAGAAGACAGGTATTTCTTTATCTCCCTCTCAGAGTTCCTTGTTCCCTAAGTCTTGTTCTCATGGATGTAATTCTGAATCTTTCTTCCAATTAGGCACCCAGGACTGTCCACTTTGGCCACACCCCACAGATTAGCTATTGAGACCACCATGAGTGAGGTGAGGGCCTTCCCTTCCCTAGCCTTTAACTATGACAAGCCTCAACACATGAGGGAGGTCAGGTACCCCTTTGTTCTGGCCTTCCTCAGTGCCTGAGAACAGTGTCTTCTAGTATCTTCTAGTTCAGGTGTAAGATGATGCCCCAGTCAGCAAGAGAGGGACCCTGTGCCACTCCTGGATTGCTCTCTGACTGTAGATCCGCTGGCTGCTGGAGGATGAGATGGTGGGGGCACTCCGAAGAGGGGGTATCCCCCAGAGTCCTGCCCTGCACCGTGCAGCGGCCCACATCTACAACTCTCCCGGACGCTCCACTTGCTTTCGCCACACTGTGCCGCTGAGTTTTGTGTTTGGGCCAGAGCGTTCCCTCACACAATTCAAGGAGGTATGCTGCCCTCAGAACACTTACTGTTCCCTTTGGGTCTCATCCTTCCCTGGATGCCAGATACGGAAATTGAGGCCCTCTGCTGGATTGAGATCACAAGATTCCCATCCTGTCCACTCCCTGACCCTGGTGTCTGTCCATCATACCCTGCCAGCAGCCCAGCTCTATGGGCTCCCAACCTTGCTGCTGGGCCTGCCAGATCTTAGGCAAGTCACTGTACCTTTTCAGACCTCAGCAATGGGGATGCTCGTGTCTGCTTCTCCCAGTAGTCGGGTGTGGGATGCCATGTATGGGGAAGCCACTCCTGCCTAAATTGTGACCTTGGCTCCTTCCTAGGAGTTCCGACGCCTCCACCTACCTGGCCATGTTCTTCTTGAGGACCCTGACAGTGGCTTCTTCTTTGTGGCAGCTGGCCAACAGCTAGGCAGGTCCCATGGGGAGCTCCCATCAGCAGGCTGGGCTTGGCATGGCCATGACGACAGGACTGAAGGTGTTGAAGGAGATGTAAGTCTCTCCTAAGCTGACCTAGCAATGGAGGGAATGGTGGTGGGGATATAGGATCTGTACTTAGTCCTGTTTTTCTGTCCTTCAGGCCCTGATAGCCAGCCCTCTAGCTCCTGGCTCCCCAGAAGATTCTGAGGGTCCCCCTCTCATCAGTCTGTCGGGTCTGCCACAGGATGGTAAGAGGGGACTTGGCCACAGAGACTCATAGATCCCTAGCCTTGCTTCCATCTACCAGGGGTGGTCCTCTGCAGGACTGAGAGATGCTCTAGCTCGGGATATGTCTCTTCTCTTCCCAGGGAGCCAGAGCCAGCCTGGCCCCTGCCGGGGACTGAGCCTCATGTCCAGCCAGGGCAGCGTGGACTCAGACCAGCTAGGTAAGCTGGGGTGGGAGGTGAGGTCTGGGTAGAGGCACAAGAAGAGACTAGCCTGAAGCCCCCCGATGCACATGGAGGCTCAGAGAATCTTGTCCCAGCTAAGGATGGTGTTGAACTTGGACTCCCTCTGACACAGGTTACGATGGTGGCAGCAGCGGTTCAGACAGTGAAGGTCCCCATGAGACCCTGGGTGAGAAGGCCCCCTTTACATTGCGAACCCCACCTGGACCAGCGCCTCCACAGCCTCTACTCTCAGGCCTCCCTGGGCCCTGCCTGCCTGACTTCTGGCTCATTGTGCGAGTACTGCAGGACCGCGTGGATGTGTATGCACATGCACGGTCAGTGGAAGCCAGGGCCCCACCCTGGCTCTGAAGTCAGCTGCTTCTCCCTGTTCCCACATCACCTCTCTTTAATGCTGAAAACAGACTTGGAACTGAGGGTTCGGATAAGGGTCTAATTTGTACTCCGAGGTTGGCGGCTCCTGACCACTTCCCACAGCAGAGGTGGCCGCTATACTTCTCAGTGGAGTTCAAGAGCTGATGGGAATTTTGGCCCTAGAAGCACCTGCAGTTCAGAGTAGCTTCAGAAGTTGATGCTTAAAGAGAAGGAATAGCAGGTAGTATTGAACAAGTCCTTGTGTGGCAGGTGCTCTCCTAAGTGTTTTGTATGAACTTGCTCATTTAATCTATGCACCTACAAAGTATTACTCCCTTTATAGTACGAGTGGTGAAACTCAAGCAAGTGACATACTTGCCCCAAGTCACAGCTAGTAGGTGGTAGAGCCAGCATTCCTACCCTGTCTACCCTGGCTAGACACTGCTCTGGCTAGGCATCTAGCTAGACACTGGGGGTGGAGGGTTGAGAGAAGGGAAAACCATCATTCTGGTCAAGAAGAACTGAGAATAAGGAAGAGGTGAGCTGCACAATGAAAGCCTCAGTTTGGTGCCCAAACAGGAGCTGGTGAGGCAAGCAGGGGAGCCTAGGCCTCCAGAACTGCTGTTGATGCCTAAATGCCCCGATTTTCCATCATGTTTACCTACCTTTGTCCAATTCTACTTTTTCTTGGTTCCTCTGGGCCCCAGTTCCCAAGAACCTTTCCCCAGCCAAATTCCTCACCACTGCAATTCTGTTTCTGACCCATTCTTTGTAGGAGCCTGATTAGGGAGGACGGGGGACCTGGCACCGAGTGTCGCCACCTGCAGCAGCTCCTGACGAGGCGGGTTGGAGAGATCTGCAGGGAGGTGAACCAGGTGAGGGGCACCCAGTTGGGCATTGGCCACTGCCTGGGTGAGGAAAGAGCTTCAGGAACTGCAGCTTCAGAGGCTGGTGACCATCTTGGATAGTCTTGGACCATAGTTTTTGGGATGCTGTTACCCTCCAAACTTCCAACAACTGGGAGACTCCCTGACACACCTCCAGTATGTGGGTCATCTTCTCATACATTTCCATGGATCTTGAGCTGCTCCCTCTTGTTGCACTGTGCTAGCATTAGAGAGAGAAAAGTGAACAGAACTTAGAAACTTACTGAATGAGGAAGCTACATGTTAAACAGCAAAATCACACAATTATAATTGTCAATTTTGCAAAGGGAAAACAGACTATGATGAGAGCTTATAGACAGGGAGCTGATGTCTGAAGTCTCAGGGACAGCTTCTTGGAAAGCGATTTTTCAGTTGAGACCTGAAGGGTGGTGGGCACATTGTTCCAGCAGAGGCAGGACAAGGGGTGCTGGGCACTCAGACCCCTCAGTCCAGGGACTGTGGGACTCTGTCTTTGACCTCCCAGTGGTTTCTGCTGCTCTCCTTGACCTCTGACCCCCAGTGAGAATGGGCATCTCTGACCTTTGATCATGCCTCACCACTGCCATCAGTCTGTGAGGGGATATTCCAGTTCCCTGATGCCTTGGTTCTTCCTCCTCCCAGCGGCTGCTACTTCAGGACCTTCACGACAGTCACATATGTAACTCTCTTCTGGTGGCCGAGAGTGAAGAAGATCTATGGCGTAGCGAGACCCCTTTCCACTCACGTCAGCGGGTACCACTGTCCAGTGATGGTGAGCATCCCCCTCGGAGCCTCCTTCACCAGGGCGCTGCTGCCCTCCCCTTTCCAGCACTCTGATGAGAAACCAAGGGTGGAGTTGCCAGTATTGCTCATCAGCTCCCAGTAACACAAGGAGCGCAAGGAGAAAATGGGAAAGGATTCATGCATTTGACTGTTGTGAGTGCTTCGGTGATGGCAGTACAAGTGCATTGAGTGCAGAGATGGGAACGGAAACCGGAGGAAACTGAGAAATGAAAGGATGTTAGCTAGGTAGAGCAGAGAATAATGGCTCTTTCAAGTAGCTTGGCAGTGAAGACTGGGAAGGAAGATGGGGGCAGGGAAAGATTTTCAAATGAGGTAGAGATGTGAGCATGAGTGCTGCACAGGGCAAAAGCCAGCCGTGAGGAGGACACTGAAGGGTGTAGGGGCAGGGAGCTCACCAAAGAGGGCCACTATGCCTTCCTCTGCTCTGTTTCCCAGGATGAGTATTTTCCCCTGCAGAGTAACAGGGTCAGGGAGCCAAGGGGCGTGCCTCCTCACAGGTAAGCCTGCGCTGCAGGGAAGGAGCCTGAGGTCCAATGGGAGGATGCACTTTCTGACAGGCTCCCCCTCCAGGAGATGGGCACAGGCCTCCTTAGGAATTTCCGCGATTTCTTATCAGGAAAAATCCAACAGTCTGCTCAGCAGTATGGTGTTGAAGTCTCAACAAACACCTCTAGTCCCGCTGAACTGATCGCTGTCTTGTGGAAGGAAGCCCAGTCATATCATTTCTTTGCAGTTCTTTCTCCTTTCTGGTTTAAAAGTAAAATCAGATGATCTTTTGTTTTTTTTGAGACTAGGTCTCACTGTTGCCTATGGAACCGCAGGCTCACGTTGCCTGAGGTACCGCAGACTCAAGCAATCCCCAGCCTCAGCTTCCCAGGTAGCTGGGATTGCAGGCGTGTGCCATCACACCCAGCGATTTTTCTGGGACTAGATCTCGCTATGTTGCCCCAGGCGGGATTCGAACCGCGGTCCCCAGTCCCCACCACGGCTTCTTAGGCTGCTACTTACAGGCATGCACCACCATGCCTGGCCAGATGACCCTTTGTTTTTCACACTTTCTGTAAGTCTATGAATGTTCCTAATTGCTGTGACATATACTATGCTGTATATGCTGTGACATATACATATACTATGTCTTAGTATATTTGGGATGCCTGTGTGTCAATACAGACAGCAGAATTAATGGACTTCCTAGGGTTTGGGAGATTTCTTCTGCACGTTGACCATGAGCTCAGACAGCTGGCCACTTTTATTTCAGAATGACTCCAGCTGCCGAGATGCAGGTCAGAACCCAGGCACAACCATCACAACTATCCCCATTTTCACCTCTCCAGATGCTTTCACTGAAACCTTTAGCAACCGACATTCTCTCCCAGACTCTGTAGCCTCCTGAGTCTCCTATGAGCTGCCCACATCTGATGGCAGCTTCTCCAGGAAACCCAGTTGCTACCTCCTAGAAATGTCCTGCTAAGAGACTGTAGCCACAGGCTTTTGTGTATGACCACATTGCCCTAAGGGGTAATTGGGTAGTCTTGCAGCTAACCTCCACACTACTGACATAGCTTCCCGCCCACTTTGCAGTGAGTGTGTAAGCACTTGTATCCTTTTTACAGTGGAGTGATTGTTGCAATTCTCATGACAGGTGGGACAAATATTATGATGTGTATTTCTCGAGGGTCAGACTATCTTAGCATCATCGTCAGGAATTTCTCATGTTTTGCCCTTCCTAAAGGAGGTGCCACTTCTCCTTGACTCCCTGAGATGGTTCTGAAAGCTTTTGTGCTATCATCCATCTTCCTAAGGGTGTGGCCCCTACCTGGCCCAGTCTTGTGATGCAGAAAGACCATCTTTCCCTGGCAGGGTAACAGACAGAGCCAAGAGTCAGGGGTTGTGGTGACAGACCCATTCACAGGTGAGCAGTCTGGGGTGCAAGCCTATATCTTCTTCCTGTTTCATCTTCCCTCCCCCTAGATTATGCTGCTGATGAGAGCTGTGCACCCCGAGGGTACTTAGCAGCCACAATGCAGTTTGTCCCTGGCCACTTCTCCTGTGACGTTGTGTGGGGAACCGTGATTCGAGTCCATTCACGTCTCAAAATGGGGCCCAGCATGGGTGTCTCCCGGGGTATGTAATTGGCATGAGCAAGCAGGTGGTATGGAGGTGGAGAGAATATCTGGAGAGCAAATGTCTGAACCCATGTTACCCCCACAGCCATCCAGGCCCTGCGCTCTGTGCTCAATGCCTTCTCCGTGGTGAACCGGAAGAACATGTTTGTATACCAGGAGCGGGCAACAAAGGCTGTGTACTATCTTCGGTATGAGGGCCTAGGAAGATGAGGAACAGCATGGGTCAAGGGTGGCACAGGAAGAGCAGTGTCCAAAGACCTTGTCACTCTTTCCCAGGCTCCTGGAGACATCCTGCAGCGAGCGGCCATGGGAAGGCGATCCTCTGCCCCCCTCCCTTGCTCTGTCCCGCAGCCAGGAGCCCATCTACTCTGAGGAAACCTCGGCATGTATCACCCCATTCCCTGCTTCCCCCCTCCTCCATTCAGACTGTGCTCCTTAGGGCCAGGCCCTGACCAGATTTTCTCCTTGCAGGGTCCTCGTTCTCCCCTGGATATGGCTGCAGGCCGCAATTCAGACGCCGCTCGTCCTGTTGGCCAAGTGGACAGACATATCCAGCTGCTGGTGCATGGTGTAGGACAGGCAGGTAAGGATTTTGAGGAGCAGGGAGGGGAGTGACCAGATAGATGAGGTTCCAAGATCCCGGGGATACCTCTCGAGCCTTCCTGCTATCCAGTTCTTGTTGTGCTCTGGGCTTCCCTCAGGTCGGAACTGACTGGGGAAGGACAGACTCCTCTGGTGGTTAGGGAGTGGGACCTCTAGCTGGATGAAGTACAGCTTGAGGAAGAGGAGCTGTTCACGCTAATCCCCAGATAGTTAGCCCAAATCGCTGCGGATAGAAGGTGGTTCTGCTAGCCCCATGCCAGAAGCAGCTTTGGGGTGAAGGTGATGGCCTCAGTTTGGAATCTGTTGAGCATGAACAGTCCAGTGGCCACTGGATTCCTACTAGTGTTTACTTAGCTGGTTCACTTAGCTGGTCTCGGGCTAAGGCTTTTATGTGTGAGGGGATGCTATTATTGTTCCCATTTTGTGAATGAGGGCACTGTGGCTTTGGGTGGTAAGGCCCACTGTGCCACAATCCCACAGTGAGTAGCTTGGCAGAACTAGAGCCTAGTCTGGCTACCTCCAGTACAAGGGGGGTGTTTGAATCTGGGGTTCAAGGATGGATGGGAGTGGGGTAGCTATGTCCTTTACCCATGTCTCAGCTTCACCCTGACTGTTTCAAGGTCCTGAGATCACAGATGAGCTGGTGCGGGTTCTGTGTCGGCGCCTGGATGAGGCTACACTGGATGTCATCACGGTCATGCTTGTTCGGAACTGCAAGCTCACACCAGCTGATGTGGAGGTCAGCTCTTCCCTCCCTGACTACCAGCAGCCCACTGAGGCTCAGTTACAGGGACAAACTAGGCTGGAGCCTCTGATTTCAGCTGACTGTCCTTCTCACGCTGCAGTTCATCCAGCCCCCCGGAAGTCTCCCCTCAGAGGTGCTGCATCTGACCCTCCCCCTGTCCTGCCGACCCTGGCTCCCTGCCCTGGCCTGGTACCTGCGGCAGAACCTGCTCATCTTCCTGCACTCTCCCAAGTACACAGATAGTAACAGCCGGAACCACTTCCAGGTGAAATTATACCCACCCCTCTCCACACCAGCTGCCTCCCTACACCCCCCTCCCACCACCAGCACATACTCCCTTACTTTGAACTGTTTTTTTGTTTGTGTTTAATTAATTTCATTTTTTTAATTGATTGCACACACACACATATATATATTTTACCATCACTGTCTACCCTGCGGTTCTCCCATCACCTTGTCGCCCATGAACCATCAATCTCTTGTGCCCATTCCTCCTCTGATTTTACCTCCCTCCCCTTGCTCTGTGCTTCAGTTCTGCTGACAGTTTTAAATTTTTCTTGTTGTTTGTTTTCCCTATATCCCACATATAGGTGAGATCATCCAGTATTTCTCTATCTTTCTGGCTTACTTCCACTAACATGATTCCTTCTAGGTCCATTCATGTTATCACAAATGCATCAAATTTGTCTTTTGTGACTGATGAATAATATTCTGTTGTATACATATACCACAACTTTCTGATCTGTTCGTCTGTTCTGGGGCATTTGGGTTGTTTCCATATCCTGGCTGTTGTAAACAGAGTTGCAATAAACATCCAAGTACAGGTGTCCTTTTAAATTGATGTTTTTGTATCCCTGAAGTGGGATTGCTGGATGGAATGGTGGTTCCATTTTCAATAGTTTGAGGGCCCTTCACACAGCTTTCCACAGTGGCTGGACCAGTTTGTATTCCCACCAGCAGTGTGAAAGTGTTCCTTTCTTTCCAATCCTCATCAGCACTTGTTTGTTGCCTGTTTTTTTAATATGGGCCATTCTTAATGGTGTAAGATGATAATCTCATTGTAGCTTTGATTTGCATTTCCCTAATTATTAGTGATGAGCAGTTTTTCATATGCCTATTGGCCATTTGTATTTCTTCTTTCGAGAACTGGTTTTTAGTTCTCCCTGTTTTTTGACTGGGCTTTGGCTTTATTTTTGGTAAGTTGTGTGAGTTCTTTGTGAATCTTTGTTATCAGGCCCTTATCACTTGTATGGAGAGCAAAAACTTTTTCCCATTCAGCTGGGTTTCTTTTTGTTTTGGTCATTGTCTCTTTTGCTGTGCTTTTTAGTTTGTAGTCCCAGCTGTTTATGTTTTCCTGTATTTTTTTTTTAGCATCTGTAGATGTATCCTGAAGATTTCTGAAGTCTAAATCTCGGAGTGTTTTGCACATATTTTCTTCTATGTATCTTATAGTTTCAGGTCTTACATCTAGGTCTTTTATCCACTTTGAGTTGGTTTTTTGTACATGGGGTGAGGAAGTAATCTAGATACAGTTTTTTTGCAAGTAGCAGTTCAATTTCCCCAGTACCATTTGTTGAAGAGACTATCCTTGTTCCTTTGTCATAGATTACTTGATCATACATGCATGACTTTATTTCTGGACTTCAGATTCTGTTCCACTGATTTGTGTGTCTGTTTTTATTCCAGTATCATACTGTCTTAATTATTATGGCTTTGCAGTATAATTTGAAGTCTGAGAGTGCATTCCCTCCATTCTCTCTTCTTTTGGTCAGGAGAACTTTGACTATTCAAGGTTTTTTTTATTATTCCTTATGAATTTCAATAGTATTTGTTCTATTTCTTTAAAGAACATCATTGAGAATTTTATTGGAATTGTATTGAATCTGCTTTTGGGAGAATGGTCATTTTGATAATGTTGATTTGTCCAATCCATGAGCAGGGGATGTCTTTCCATTTCTTTGTGTCTTTTTCTATTTCTTTTTTTTTAATTTTTTTTTATTTTTTGAGACTAGGTCTCGCTGTTTTTGCCCGTGGAACCACAGGCTAATGTTGCCCGGGGTACCACAGACTCAAGCAATCCCCAGCCTCAGCCTCCCAGGTAGCTGGGATGACTGGTGCGCACCACCACGCCCAGCTATTTTTTTGGAACTAGGTCTTGCTACGTACCCCAGGCGGGACTCGAACTGCGATCCCTAGCCCCGGCCGCTTCATAGGCTGAAGCTTACAGGCACAAGCCACCATGCCCGGCTTTTCTATTTCTTTTAATAATATTTTATTAGGTTTTTCATATCTTTAGTTTATTCCCAGATATTTAATTTTTGTTGGTACAGTTGTAAATGGAGTGATTTTCTTAGTGTCTTAGTTTCTTTACACTGATTTTTTGCTTTTTTTTTTGGAGACTAGGTCTCATTATGTTGCCCGGGATACCGCAGAATCAAGCGATCCCCAGCCTCAGCCTCCCAGATAGCTGGTATTACAGGTACCTGGATGATTTTTCGAAAACAGGTCTTGCTGATTTTTCAAGACCAGGGTAGTCTTGAACTTACAAACTCAAGCAATCCCAAGCCTCTTGCCTCCCAGCTCTTGGACAACAGGTACATGCAACCATGCTCAGCTTTGCATATGATATTTGTGTGTTTATTTTGTTACAGACTACCTTACTGAACTGGCTTATTATTTTCATTAGTTTTTCTGTACAATTTTTAGGGTTTTCTGTATAAATTACCTTATGCAAACAGTGATAACTTTATTTCTTCTTTCCCTGTTTGTATTCCTTGTATGGGCCGGGTGCGGTGGTGTGCGACTTTAATCCTAGCCTAGGAAGGGAGGCTGAGACTAGGATAATCGATTGAGTCCGTGGGTTTGCGACCCACCTGGGGCAACATAGTGAGACCTAGTCTCAAAAAATAGCTGGGAATGGCTGAGCACGATGGCGCGTGCCTGTAAGCTTCAGCCTATGAAGTGACTGGGACTAGGGATTGCGGTTAGTGTCCCACTTGGGGCAACGCAGTGAGACCTAGTCCCAAAAAAATAGCTGGATATGGTGGGATGTGCCTGTAATCCCAGCTACCTGGGAGGTTGAGGCTGGGGATCACTTGAGTCTGTGGTACCCTAGGCAATATAGTGAGAACTAGTCTCAAAAATAAATAAATAAATACATAAATAAACAAGTAAATGGACAAA
>PVHY01015073.1:0-36797 GCA_004024945.1 Uropsilus gracilis
TTCCCTTCCCTTCCCTTCCCTTCCCTTCCCTTCCCTTCCCTTCCCTTCCCTTCCCCAGGTCTTGCTATTTTTGCCTGTGGAAACTGCAGGCTCACTTTGCCCATGGTACCATGGACTCAAGCAATCCCCTGCCTCAGTTTCCCAGGTAGCTGGGATTACAGACATGTGCCACCATGTCCAACTATTTTTTTGGGACTAGGTCTCACTATGTTGCCCTGGGCGGGACTCGAACTGTGATCGCCAGTCCCAGATGTGACTCCATAGGCTGTTACAGGAATGTGCCTCTGTGCCAGGCACTAGATTTCCTTTTCTTGATTAATTTAGGCCTAGGAGTTAAACCTTGACCATAATCCTTCCTCCCACTTGCTTCTTATCAGCATTCTTGGTCCATGTGTTTTCTCTTTCCAGTTTGAATTTGTGTTTTTGACAGTCAGGGCCATGGCTTATTCATTTGTGGATTCCCACTACAAAATATGGTGTATGGCGTGTGCTGGATTCTTACTTAACTCTTTGTTCAGTATAAATGAGTGAATTGTAGTGAACACAAAAGAAAAAATAGTCTAGGTAAGACAGATACTCATAAGATGGAGTCCAAGAACAAACAGGACTTAAAACAGTATTTTGGATTTTCTGTGCCATCTTCTCCTCCATTGGGAGATCCTAAATACACGGTTCAACTGTTCCTGCAAATATATACATCACCTCACTTTGGGCCTCTCAGAAATCTTGGGACACAGCGAAGGCAGCAATTGTTGTACCCATTTTATAGACACCAACTGAGGCCTGGGGAGGTTAAAAGTTATGACCACAACAAGATGTTTATATCCAATGTACATCAAATGGTACTATCTGGTGAAGGAACCAGGCTTATGTCAGTTCAGTGCTGAACATATTTATTAATATCTTTATTTATCAGAGTCTGATTTTTCATGGGGAAAAGTGAGATATATGCCTTGTCCTCAGGAGGCTCACAGTCAGTGGAGAAGGACACTTGAATAGTTCATTCTCTTTCAGTGAAGAGAGTACCTGATACGTGTATCTACCACAGGAGCTGCCTCTGAAATGACATGGGTCCTGACAGCCAGTGCCAGATCAGTGGACCCCAAACCTGACAGCTTGGTGTAACCATTAGAGAATACTTTAAACAAACAAACAAGCAAGCAAGCAAACAAACAGATTCTGACTAAAGAGTCTAGAATGAAGCCCAAGAACTTATACTATTAAAAACCAGCTAATACTGACAGACAGGCAGTTTTGAGGCCCTCTGGTCTAGTTAAACTGGTCTTAGGAGAACAATGCACAGATCTAGAAATATTCTAAGTGGGCAAGGAGAGATCTTCCACAGAGACAACCTGAAAATACCACCCGGGTATGTCTCTTCCTTGGTCTGCCCCAGCCTTGGGGAGGCCTCTGGCTCTGCCTTTTCCTGGATGTCCCCTACTTTGTTCTCTTGAGCCCTAGTCATATCCTTTCCTCATATTTCTGGTCACACCCCAGCTCAAATGCACTGTGTTGGGCATATCACCCAAGTTTCAGGCAACGGGATGTTTGCAGGAACAGCTTCCAGGGAGGAGTCACTGTCTTCCCCAGGCTTGCAGGTTATAACCCTTTCCTCCTCAGTCTCACTGGGCTTCATGAGGTGTCTCCTGGAAGCAGGCTTGCTCTCCCTTAGAGCTGGCAAACTCCTGGCAGGCAGATCAGTTTGAAGGTTATGTTTTTACCCTTCCCTTCTTCAAGTTTTGGTTCAAATATTGTATTCTCAGCAAGGCTTTCCTTGATCACCTGCTTCAACCTGCCTCCTATTCCCCATCTCCCCAACTGCTAGAGTTCCCCCATTCCACCTCGCCACCATCTCATTCATTGATCACTCATTTGTTCTCTTTGTTATCTCCTGACAATAGAGTATAAGCTCCATGGAGGGCCAGGCTCTCTGTCTCCTATGTCCAGGCTGGGTGCCTAGCAACCAACACAGTTCCTGACATAGAGTGGGCACAGCAGAAAGGTGTATTGCTGGATGACGCTTGAGTAATGCCCTTGCATGCTGCGGTGCTCTCTAAATGCTCTTAGTTAATTAGTTTGGTTGGCTGGAAAAGCCAGCCAAATTAGAGTAAACCATAGCCTTCTCCTCTAGAAGAGGCCCTGGGCAGACGGCCGAGCTTGGACTCTCATTTCTCAAGGTCAATAGAGTGTTGTTGAGGTTGTCACAGCTTTCCCATCTGGACTAAAAAATGCCTTTGGAATCAAAGTTGGGGAGGCAGTAGGCCAACTTCAAGACTTCCCAAGGAACTGGAGGCAGGGCCGGCTCCATGTCCTGTTCATCAGCCCTGGCACGCAGAGAAGAGGCCTTCAGCTGTCAAGGAATTTGTTTTATTGTCACCGTGGCTGGATCCCTTCTGGGCAAGAGCTGCCTGAGCAACAGCTCTCAAGCCCTGGACACTGGGATGGGGTAGCAACAGTAGTTCCATTAATTTCTCACCCTTGCTATGACTGAAAAGCGCAAGTGCTGGGGGTGACCAAGCAAATGGGAACCTGGGGGTGGGGGTGGGTGGGGACTTGGAACTTGAACTTGGAACATGGCTCAGGGAGCTTCTTCCAGTTCAATCTCAGGTCAGTTTTTCTAGAGCTTGTGAAAGAAAGAGGGACAGGATGTTTTTTAGGTCTTGGGGACATAGCAGAGGATTCTCAGGTAGGAAATTCTGATGCCATCCTGTGGATCCTGCCATAAACAGCCTGCATTGTGGCCATGGGGATGGCTGCTGGGGGACACATTTGAAATGTTGGTTTTGTTATATGTACCTTCTGGCCACAGGAAATAGGTGTCATTGGATTAAGGGCTATCCCAGAACTATTCTCACTACCTCTGTGAAGCCCCCATATATCCATACATGTGTGATGATAACCCTTGCCTCATCCTGATCTGACCCACAGGCCTGTTATACTGCATGGTTGTCTGGGAATTATTGAGTCATTGCTCTTTCCAATTTAAGATCAGGACACAATTACTCTTCTACAACCTGCTTCTTCAAAAAGCTTCCCTGTGGCAATGGGGGTTAAGGGTAGAAGTGGAAGCCCAGAAGATCCTCCAACCAAAGTGTCCATCCAAGGGGTTGGTCAAGGAGATGAAGGTAAATGGACAAACATCCTCAAAGATCCAAGCAACTAGCTCATGTGAGTATTATTTCTGCAATTGCATATTATCATATCCAAGCTCATATTTAAGACCAAACAACAGTCCAGTCTCCCCATTCTGGCATTTATCTAGCTTGGTCTTTTCTGAAAACCACTCCCTATATAAGAAGTCTATAAGATACTCCATTAAAAAGGGGTTCTAGGTTCCCCATATTTTGGAGAATACTATCAACCTTCTTGGAGATTGACAACATTCAAGATTATGAGATGTCCTACAATGAAGTGATGTTTCTTTTTATAATCCAATTTTTACCATACTCAAACACTTTCCCTGTATCACTTTTAAATAATCCTTATTATCAAAGTTCCCCGTATAGTTTACTTGAGAATGAGTTTCTAGAAATATTAATAGCTGCTTAGCTTTACTTGCTTAGCTTTAATTTACTGGCCCAGGCCCCATGTAATTTTCATTCTTACCTGCATAATCTCTAGTGAAACCCCATATCATGGGTGGGGTGCACTGGGTGACTTGAGCTCACTGGAGGACAAGCAATGAGGTCTTGGTGTCTGCATAGCTTCGCTTCTGTTTCTACCTACTTTAGGTAGTGGAGTATTTCCACTATTCATTCAGCCACACAGATGAGCTTGGCTCTGAGCAAAGTTGCAATTGCATAAAAATTTGATCTTAAGACTTCCCATCTTTTCCTTCTTTAGCACTTCCTCTACTTCCTCTGGTGAACTCCTGAGTGCTGCCATCTGCTTGCCTTACCCAGGTAAAGTCACAGCCCAGATTCTGGGCTTTGTTCCCCTTCTTCCACTAAAATGTCTTCTTTAACTGGAAGGCAATTGCTTGGCAAATCACCTGGTCTAATCTTAACCCTATAGCTCAGTGAAAATGATTAACAATATATTATAAATTAATCATTACGGAGACTTCCTATTTATTCAACAGACTGTCTTGACTTTGTCTACAGCAGACAACCGGCTGTGCCCAGGCTCCTGTAGTGCGTTCCACAGCCTAGATTTTGCTGGTATCATTCAGTGTGAACCTTCACCCTGTGCACTTCTGGCAACTTAGTCTTTAGACTTAAGACTTGATCATACTCACATTTGACACCAACGACTGTGTTGTTAGTAACTATTGGTTCCCATTGCTTAGACTGAGTCATTCATTCAAGCATGTTCCCATTTCTCTTCTCTTCTCCGTGGCCTTTCATGAAGCTTTACCTCTGTGATTAGTGCTTTGAAACGAAGACATGGTTGTTTTCCTGATCTCCTTCGGTTCTACCCTTTCAGTCCACACATCCAATGAGTCTCCTGTGCCCAGGTCAGAACCTCTTCTTGACTTTTTGATCAAGTTTGGGGATTTGCAGTATTCTTGTTTGCCAAACTTGAGCTGTTAGGAGAAAGAAGAAGGATCTTCTCACTGCCTGACTCAAGATTTGCCCACAAGTCCCTTCAGTTGCTTTTTGTAACACACATGCACACACACACAGAGACAGGCAGACAGAGAGAGAGAAAGAGAGAAAGAGAGAAGCATTCATCTATCCAAAGCTTTCAGGACAGAAAGTTGAATGTAGTGGACAAGAGAGCCCTTTCAAGACCATTCAAAAGAAGGGATAGTCTTCTCAGTAAATATGCTGCAACAAACTGGATATTCATGTGCCAAAGAAAAAAGGTGGCCTTATACTACATTGAGACTTAAAGATGAAAATTGAAACTTTAAAACTTTCAGGACAAAAAAATTAGAGCAAATCTACATGGTCTTGCATTGGACAAAGCTTTCTTAAAATGGCACCAAATGTACAAGTAACAAAAGATAAATAAATAAGATCAATTAAAACTTGTCCTTCAAGGCACATAGTCAAAAAAGTGAAAGAACAATCCTCAAAATAAAAGAAAATATTTAGAAGTCATTTGCCTAATAAGGGACTTGAATCGAGAATGTATAAATAATTACTATAGTTCAACAATAAAAGAGAACTATTTTTTTAATGGGGAGACATTTGAATAGACATAGAGATATTTCTACAAAGGAAAGTGATATACATATAGCCATTGTGTGAAAAGAAGCTTAAGATCATTTGTCACTATGGGAATACAAATCAGAATGCCAGTGAGGTCTATGGCACATCTATTATTGTGGCTATAATAAGAACAATGGAAAACAATAAATGTTGCTGAGGATATGGAGAAATCTACTGATCTGGATCTGCAACAATTCATGGTAAGGGAATAAAAAGGAATACAGAAGAATGTTTATATCAGGAGACTTAAAGAGATTTTCAAGGATATGGGTGAAAAGTTAAACTGCAGTGCTTATACTTTGCTAGTAGGAATGTAAAATGGTGTCTGCTTGTTGCAGTTACTCAAAAAATTTGAGAGCGCGAACAAGTGAGTCATAATTTCATTCCTAGGTATACCCAGGAGAAAGAAAACATAAATCCATGGAAACATTCCTTCCAGTATTCCTTCCAGTATTATTCATAGTAGCAAAAAAGTGGAAGCAACTTGAAGGTCCATCAACTGATGAACAGATAAACAAAACTATATATGTACAATGACCTATTAATTGTCCATAAAATGAATTAAGTACTGATGCACATATAATATGCATGAATCTTGAAAGCATTATTCTAATTACTAAAGTTATGTTAATTACTACAGTTACTAAAGGTCACATTTGCATGCTTCCATTTATATGAAACACAACAGACAAATCCATAGAGGTAGAAAATAGATCAGTGATTACAGGGCATGAGAGGAAGGAGTTGGGTGTGTGTGCTAATGAGCATGCAGTTTCTTTAGGGATGAAGTTTGGGGATTAGATAGTGATGATAATTGCACAACTCTGTGAACATGCTAAACCCCACTGAAATAAACTTCTTTGCAGGGTTTATCTTATGGTATGTGAATTATATTTCAATACACTGCTTGAACAGGAGAATGTGAAGAGAGTCTCTGGAGCCAGATTGGTGGAGTTTATATCTCAGCTCTATCTGAATACCAAGTGTGTGATGTTGGCCTAGTCATTTACCTACCCAGGGCCTTAGTTTTTCATGTGTGAAATGAAGGCACTTGCCTTAGAGGGTTGAGAGGATTACATGAATTAATAGGAAGATTTCTTGCACAGAGCAAGCACTTCCTAAGAGTGTTGTTTTTATTATGAATGGCCTCTGTCATTATGTCCAGTGAGTCTGGCCATCTGTGCATAAATCAAGGGCCAATGGAGACTGTCAGCAGGGTGGACACGGTCCAGGGTGAGTCCACAAGAAGGACCATGGTTTGGCTATCTGGGTAGCCCCCATGTTGAAAGAACCACTCATGAAATTTGTAGAGCACTTAGTACATCCAAACATGCATATATACAGAGTCTGGCTCAGGATTTTTGGCTGGAGTCCATTGAGAATTATGAATCTCTCTTTGAACAATGGCAACTATTATTAAAATCTAGGAGACTTTGAGTTGGATGCTTTCTCCAGCCTAGACACTGATTCAGAGCTGCAACATTCTAAATAGCGAGGTTAGAAATTGATGCCATTTTTGAGCTGATTTATTGAGAGGTTTCTTGATTTGGGTCAGGTTCCTGCAACATTTGGAAAGTGACGACTATAGCATCATTATTTCCCCCAAATGACCAAAATTATAGCTGGTAACTTGAGGCTAGTAAATTTCCCTGCAGCAGATGTTAAACTCTTTTAAAAGATGATTAACAATGGGGGACTTGGACTCTATAGCAGCACAACCAATCGCATGGTGTTGCTGGAGTCAACGTGTGAGGCATACTCAGACCCCACGGCATGGTGGGGAGCCCATGTTGGAGACTGTAAGAGCCTATGGATTATGGTGTAAATCAAGCCTGTGGGCCTGGGTGGCTGGACATGTGGTACTATGGCAAGAGAGCTAGACTGGAAGTTGGGAGACCTGGGCTTGAAGCTTGCTTCTGCCAGTAGTGACTCAGGGAAAAAGATTTCCCCTCTCTGGGACAGAGTTACTCTGTTCTTTAAAGGAGGGGTGCATTAGGTAGTCTCTTGAGTATTTTGTGAGATTTAAACTGATTTCTTCTATTACTTAAAAGAATGAAGATAAATCAGTTGTGAATCTCCAAAGAATCTGTGATTTTTAGACCACAAAGCACCAAGGTTTTTATAGCATTATAATGAGGGTTTTTTTCACAGCATCAGAAAGAATGGGTGTGAAAAGGTAAGAAGATGGATCCGGAGACAATATTCCTGGACACCCAAGTCACTTCATGGACCAGACACAAACGTTTTCTGGTTGAGGACACGAAGTTGCCTCCAGATGCTGTGTAGCTTATCTTTCTAGCAGCTAAATTCTCTTCCTGTTTCTTTCTCCCTCCTTCTTCTGAAGGTTTGTGAATCAATTACGTAATGTGTATATTTACACATATTCACATGGATTTGCATACAAGTGCACTTGTATGTACATAGTTGTTAGATAAAGTTCTAGTACTTTTCCATTGAAGACATTTTCAGAACCCTTCTCCATCAATTCCCATTTGTGGGAATACAATTCTCCAATTGTGTTTTTAACTTGAGGTCACTGGAGTGTGAAGAGAATTAACATAAGGGACATGATCTTTACAGTCCTTTGGAAAAGTCCCAGAGGTCTTTGTTCTTTCTAGTCTTCCGTTTCTCCCCATAAAGCTTGGGGAAATAAACCCAGTTCCTGCGTATAGTACTTTAGCTCTGGGGGTCAGGAGAACAGAACATGATTTCCCCCCCAAACTTCTTCCATTTTGTAAGAATCAATAAATCCCTTGGAGGAATTGTTCATTCATCCTTGCAAGAAACATTTGTTGAAACTTTACTTTTCAAGTATCAAGTTTGGTGTAAGCCCTGGAGGTATGGTGCTGAACCAATAGACTGGTAAGACCTTAGAATGTTTTAGGAAATAAAAGACCAGTTAGAGGAGTGTCTAAGGGCATTTGTCTGGGCTGCTATAACAAAAATCCCACACAGTGGATGACTTATAAATAACAAGCATTTATTTCTCAGAGTTTTTGAGACTAAGAGACCAAGGCCTGGGAACTAGTGTAGTTCGGTGAGGGTCACTTTCTGGGTTGCTGACTCCTTGCTGTGTTTCACATGATGGGAGGGCTAGGGGCTTCTTAATAAATAGGTGTACTGATCACATTCCATCAGAGGGCCTAAGAATCTCCTAAAGGTCCACCTCCTGGTACCATTACTTTGGGTGTTAGGATTTCAATACATGAGTTTTGGGGGCAACAGTGTTGAGACTATCACAAGGATGATAATATATGAGGGAAGAGAGTGATGTAGGGAAAGACTGGAAAGGCAGGCAGGGAACAGGTCATGTAGGGTCTAGGCAACCCAAGAGGTCAATTTGCCCACCCGTTACTCTGAGAGAAGTGGAAAGAAAGAGGTCATAGAGGGACCATGTGGAGCTGGACCATATCATGGACATTTCTTAGAGTTATCAGATTGAATTCTTTACACAGTGTTACAGCGCAATGAGGATTGTTTATTAAATCAACTGAATTATTGAACATACATGAGGAATACCTGCAACAGAAGAAAAAGGCTTTAATTTGAATCTGGATTCTGCTAACTCGGGTGATTGTGTAGATTACTTCTCTGACTTGAGTTTCTCTCATCTGAAAAGTGTAGGAGGCAGTGATTGTCTCACGGACTTCTTAGGAAATGATACAAAAGATCATGTTAGCCTGTGACTGATCCTACAGTCCCACCAACTTTCATCTTGTCATATGGATGCTTAATATTGTGGCTCTTGGTTTGAAGACAAGAGAATAGACTCTGGCTACTTTAAGTCTAATAAAATTCTACAGAGATATAGACTAATTGCCAAACTCATTGGGAGAACTGGAGAAACACATTTAGAACTCAACTTCCAGAAATGCTTCCAGAACAGATCTGCAGAACTGACCCTGTCTGAAAGCTGTTTCCTTCACAGATAGTCTAGAATCATGCCACCTCTGCTGTCACCACCAACAAGCAGTTATTAATGGAGGAGTGGCAGGGAGGCTTTCTTCATGACATTGCCTTGTTTACAGAGTGTTCTCTGATAATGAATGTGACTGATTCTTTAAATAACAGTTACCCAGAGATAGTGCTATGGACATTAATACTTCTTTAAAGGAATTGTTGAATTTGGACTGAAGGTGGCCTGATCCCAGGATTTATTTTGGAACTGAATTTTCAAAGAAAATGTATTTTATTTTTTTCTGAGAGTGTGGATGTTTTATGATCTCAGCTTTGGCTACCTGAGATTTTATTATAGTAGAGAGTTGGAATGGTCAGAGTGAAAAGAATTTGGAATGGGTTGTCATAGAACCTGAAGCTTAGATAAGATCCAGGCATGACATGGCTGAGACCAGTTTTTAAAATGCAGTGATAAATGCAACATTCTCTGGTATGGCATTCACTCTGACAGCCCATCTTTGACTGCATTATGGGGAGAGTGCATTAAAGAGAATTTACTACACCAGAAGAATATATTACACTGTCCCTATAAACCCCAAATGCTCACTGAAAACTTACTTTAGAGAAACCAAGTAGAAAGGGAACCTCACATTCCCACTAAGGTTGTACAGGATGTAGTCATGGCACTATCATGAATCAGGAGGAGTTTGCTGTCCCAAGACTAGTAATTAGTCAAAATTAGACTTTAATTTTCTCATCAGGCAGAGGGGAGGTAGTAGCCTCCCATGATTAAGGCTGGGATGTGCATATTTTGTGTTATGTGGCACGTGAATTTGTTCTATTGTTTGGGGTGAGATTGAGCCCTAAGTTGTCATGCCATTGTCAACTTCTCTCCAAGGTGCAGATCCCTTGTACTTCCTATCCTGGCTGCTCTCCTTGCTTCTCTGAATTCTAAACAGGGCTTACCTCTTGTATAGAGACTTCCTGGACTTGTCATGTCATCAAACCTATTCTATCTAATATCAAATTTGCATTTCCATTCTTCTTTTGATTAGTATTTGATTAATATGTCTTTCCCCCTCCCTTTTGACTTTCAACTTGCTCTGTGGTTTTATGTTTTATGTGTCTTTTTTCAGGTAATCTAAAATTTTTCTTATTTTCATACACCTGTCATATTTGTATAGTTATTGTTCCCCTTAGGTATGGCTACCCCTTAGGTATGGCCCTCCCATCGATAATGCACCACTTTATCACTGCTCCACACCTGCACCGCCTTCCCCCCTTTCCCCTTTTTTTCTTCTCCCCTTTCTCACTCTGGTCACTCCAACTCCTCTCTCACTGCAAGTTGTCGGTTGATGCTTGTCCCATTAGTCACTTCTTTTTCTTTTTTTAAGGAATGTCTTTTTCCTGGGTGAGTATCTATGCCCCTGGAATGCAGCAGACCATGCTGCTCAGTTCTCCAGGAGTCATTGCTATATTTTAGCCCTCTTCCCAAATAATATAAGAAGCTTGTAAGATAGTAACTTTTTGTGCACATCATCTAGACTTATATGACTTTATGTTTAGTATTTAGTTCTATCTCTTTCTGAAATCCTTTCCCGAATAGATATTATAATAATTTCCATCTAGAAAAAGTTTAGTAGATCTTTGTGTATGTTCACTCATTGTTTTGTTCATCTACCTTCTTGTTGCTTTTTTTAACTTTGTCACTTATTTATTTACTTTTTAAAAATTACATTTATTTATTTATTTGTCATTCATTTATTTGTCATTTATAAATAAAATAGATAATTATTTTATTTATCATTGATAAATAATTAGTAGGATACCTCCTCCTCCAATCACTCAGAACCCTCTCTCTTTGTTATTTGTTAAGTCCACTAGTTTCTTTCCTATGGCAGTGTACTTTCTCTGGGCGAGGGATTGTGTTGGGACACAGCACACCAAGCTGTAGGTTTTCAGTCTTTTCCTTGCTCTAGATAGCCAGTCTGTGCTTATTTGTGGTCTATCAATTGTATCCTGTTATTGGTTGTCTTTCCACTCTGTTCTCTATGTTGTTTTGCTGCTTCTTCACCTTATAGTTCTGGCATCTGGTTTAGGAGACTTGCCCCAGTCGTTGTTGGTGAAGAAGTTTCTCCGTGACTACAGGCATCTATGAATAGTCATTGGAGATCATCTCCTCTCCCTTCATTTGCTGTGTTGCAGTGAGGCCAGTGCCCTGACTCTGTGACCTTCCTCTCCCATGGTATAGTGACAGGCACCTTGCTCGCTTAGATGGCGCCTGGGAAATGAGATTTTGGCTTATACATTCCTGGTGAGCATGTAGGTGTGAATCCTTGACAATTTGTCTATATAGCAGTTTTGCTAGTCCAGCATGGCCTGGTTCTCTCGATATTCCATCTCTTATATCCTGCTCTGATGTGTGGGTTGGATGTTTACCTGGTCCCTCACCCATTCTAAGACAATGTTGTGCTGTTCTTTTTCCTCCTGAGGACTAACTAGCATGAGAGTGAATAGAAGGGGTGTCTTACACCTCCCCCAAATCCAGACCATCACCCCCCACCCCCGTCCTGCCCCCATGTTGGCATTTCCCAGCATGGGGACAGGGGCCAGATGGCCACACAAATGCAGCCTCAACACTCCCTGGCATGGGGATGTGGCTGCTCCATGCTTTGACCTTCTGGGCATGTAGACAACTGTGCCATGCAGTTATTCATTGGTGAATGGAGGCCAAGACCCCAGTCCAGACTCCCCACTCAGGCTCACCAGTGGAGGGTACATCCCAGGGTTCCGCACCACCTTTGCCCCCTGCTGGGAAAGGGGCCTCTTCGGCGGAGGTCCCTGACTGTGAGGGCAGCCTTATGGCTGCCATCTGGTGAATCATCAAAATCATCAACCCTTCTTGTATCTTAGCTCTTCTATCTGTAATCATTTTTCTGATTCCCCAAAGTATGTTCTCTAGAGGTTGTTTTTGTTTTGTCTTTAAATTAATGTCTTATTGGGTTTGTTATTTCTATATCAGAAAATGTCTTTATTGTCCTTTAGTTCTAGAAGATACTGTTTTCAGGTACACAAATCTAAGTAGGCAATGTTTTTTCTTTGAATATAGAGCAGATGCTTTTCATATTTGCTCTTGAGAATTATATTGTTACAGCTTTTTTTTTGAAGTCAGTCTTTTTTGCTGCTTTAGTATCTTCTTTTTATTTTTGGTGTTTTATAATATACTATCATATGAGGCCAGGCGTGGTGGCGCATGTCTGTAAGTGACAGCCTGGGAAGCCGCAGCCTGGGCCAGAGATTGCGGTTCGAGCCCACAGTGGGGCTCGTCGCGAGACCTGGTCCCCAAAAATAGCTGGGCGTGGTGGTGCACGCCTGTAATCCCAGCTAAATGGGAAGCTGAGGCTGGGGACCGCTTGAGCCCGTGGTACCACGGGCAACAGGAGCCTGCGGTTCCCTGGGCGATATAGCGAGACCTAGTCTCCAAAAAAAAAAAAAAAAAAGAAAGAAAGAAAAGCCTATATCAGCTCTAGAGAAAGTGAGGCCATTATCTCTTTAGCAATTACCTCTTTTCCAGCTTCTTTTTCTGTCCTTCCAGAACTGATTAGAAATGTTAACCTTCCTCATTCTTTCATATTTCTTAACTGCCACTGATCTCCATAGTTCTTTCCTGTTCTATACTTCGACATAACTTCTAGTTTATGCTGTAATGTTGAATACGGACATTGTTTTTTCTGCAATTCCATGTTTTAGTCTTGTCCCCCTAACTAGATTGAAAGATCCTTGAAGTCATGTACCTGTTCTTTGTGCCATCTGTACTCCTGTGGCACATTTTATTTAATATAGTAAGTACTCATCAATACAGGCCCAGTCTTTCATGCTCCCAAACTCATGTATCCTAGCCTGAATTTTACACCAATGACTTCTTATAAGCTAGATAAGTGCATTGAACCCAAACTGACCCTGATTTCTTGAATTAGCTGATTTCCTTGTACTGCACATTTTACCTTCATGATCCTTTAAGCCCAGGGGGTTTATCTGTGTCATTGAAATTCATTTCCTGTCTTCTCTATCTGGTCTTATCAAACCAATTCTGTTTGTCTGCCACCCATAGTCCAGACATACAATTCCAGTGACAGAATTTTGGGATTATTTGGTAATGCATGCTGCTTCTGAACAGCAAATTAGATTTGAGATAGATGAGCGTTATATGACCCTGAGTTCTGAGTCTTAGTTTTCTTATCTGTAAAACGAGAACCATGTAGTTGTGAAAAATAATTGAGCTAATGGATGTGAAACTGCTTACCCAATGTTGGGTACAGTTTTTGTCTGCAAAAAAGTTTTTATGATGGCTATAACCACTTTATCCAAGAAACAGAAAATAGTCTCATATGTCAGCTTTGGAAAAATAAAGTGAAACTGTTTATTCTGTTTAGTTCTTAAAAGGTTATTTTAAAAAGCTTTATCAATCTGACTTTACTCAGAGTATTGAAAAAAATTTAAAAGTAAACCCTAATTTTTTTTCTAGGCTGCAAAATTTAAAAAACTTGAAATTAAAGAGAGAAACTAAATGGTTTATTTGAAACTCTGAGCACCTTGAACCTATTTGAAACTGTGTGTCTCTTTTAAATTACGTTGCTCCTGAGTTAATAGGTAAGATTACAGTCAGGAAGAACAGGGTAACAGGAAATAAGAGAGAGGATTTAGAATATAAAAATGTCAGATTTCAGAACATCAAGAAGGCTGAATTCCATCTCAAGTCCCAGCATCCTTCTCTGTAAGCCTTTAGTGAAGTCATTGCATTCATAGGGATCATCTTCCCTGGTGAAAAGTGCTTGAAATCCAATTTACCTCCAAACCTGTTCTCTCCATCTTGTGACTCCCACCAGTTTCTGTTCTCTTTGGGGGTCACTGTACTCTTGAAGCTTTTGTAGGAAACAACTTGATCTTTGGGCTCTCTTGTGGCAGCAGAGATAGGGGTGGCAGCATCATAATTCCTGCGTTCTTTCATTTTTTTTCCAGTGAGTTGTTGTACAGACATGGGGTCATTTTTTTTCTTCTCAGCTACCCAGTACCTTTTGAGGTGAACAAGAGAGAGTGAATTCCTATTTTATAGATGAAAATACTGAGGTTGGCTCAACATCCCATGGCTTGCAAGTGACTGATATGGAATGACAGCTTAGATGCCTGTTTCTATTATTCTCATGGGACTGTGTGAGGTTGGGACAGTTACAGTATCACTACCCATGAAAATAATTATTCTGAGATTCTGGGCTACCCCAAAATTAAAAATGCCCATAAGAAAAGCCTGATGTAGATTCCATTTTTTCCTATAAGAACAGAGACCCAAACACTTATTCGATGTACCCAAAAGGGATTGTTTTCAAACCTGGGTTCTATCACCTTTATCTCAAGGTTGTGGACCTGATTCTTTTAAAATGTGGAAATTCATATCTGATATTTCAGTTAACTAGATAAATTAATCGATCACATTAACTTCAGTCACTGTGCTCTTTTCATTCTCAACACGAGTGCCCAACTTTTGTTTCTTTTGATCCAGCTACCCAGGGCCAAGGATATCAATTAGGCAGGATGGTACCTATTTCTGTGGAAGCTGGTTCCCCCTGGTATTTCTACAAGGGATCCCATTTCGTAGATGGAGAAATCGAGTCACAGAAAACCACTTTGCTAAGTAGAGTTGACCCATAAGAAGAGTTACTCCCATCTTTTTCTAAATTTCCTTCTACATGCTGTGCCACTTGACCCTCTCGGTAGAAATTTTGATGAAGAACTGATCCTTGGTGTGGGTGTTGGGATCCTGTTTTTGATGTTCACTAGTTGAGTAATCTTAGGAAAATCACATTCATTCTCCATTCACTGACTTTATTCATCTATAAAATGGGGCAAGGTAGTACTACCTCTAAGAGTTTCTGAGAAAATTTGACACAATTGTGCAGAACTAAAATGTAGGCTCAATACATTTTAACTGAATAGGAATCTTTCTAGGATTTAGTTGTTTTGTTTGTAAGCAAGAGAGTTTATGTGCTTCCCAGGGTTGTTAAGTGCCTCAGCTGAGGTTGTGAATATAAGGTACCTTTCAAAAAAAACTGCTAAAATGTTGTGTAGTTTTAAGACCTTTGTTAATTAAGCTAGAAATTACTGATGTTGCTTTACAATTAGGATTCTAGTTATATATTAGTTTTTATTCATGTCCCTCTCAAACCAGAAGATATAATTAACTTCATTTTACAAATAAATTCATGTTCATAGATTCTGCAGATTTGTATGTAGACATATTTGTTGCCATAGTAAGTCTGACCATTAAAATAGCTCACTTGCATCATGCCATTTAATCCTAAATATGTGGTAACATTTGTAACCAGTAATATCATTATCCTGGTTTTATAAACTAGGAAACTGAGACTCAGGTTAAATCATTTGTTCAAAGTTATGTGACCAGTAAGTGGCAAAGGTGGGGCATAAGATTCCATTTTCTGGTTTGGGACTGCATAATCCTCACTATCATACTATCCTATCTCTTTGTGGTGTTTGAAAGGAAACTCATTCTGGGTGATAAAGAAATCAGAAATTTGATGCTTTGTTTTGGCAGGTGGAGGATGGTGGGCAAGGGGTTCTAGAAAGGAGAGAAGATGTGACCATGGAGAAGGGGCTCTGTGAAAAGGATGAACAGACCTGGCCAGGTCTGGGAGGATAGCTCATGAGTGTGGTTGTGAGTGTGATTGGGTGTGAGTAAGTAAAAATATGTGGTGAGTGTGTGAATATTCATGAAAATGTGTGAGAGCATATGAGTGTATAAGTGTGCACATGTGTGAATATGTGTAAATGTATGCCTATGCATGTATGAGTATGAGGGTGAGTGTGCACATGTGTGAGTGTGCGAGAACAGGTGAGAGCATGAGTATGGATATGTGAGTGTGAGTACATGTCTATGAGTGTGCATATGAGGGTAGGAGTGTATATGTGTACGAGTATGTATGTTGGGTGGCTGTTGGGTTAGTTCCCAGGCTGCTATCCTCTCACCTTCCTCTGTCACAAATGGTAGAATGGAACCCTGGACTTGTGGAACCCTGAAAGAGGGAGGAGGAGTTGTGGAGGGTCACATAGGGTTACAGAAAGAGGACAGCAATCATGGGGTGGGAGTCACCTGAGAATGAATACCTCCCAGGGGTCTCTGGAATTGGGCCATTTTTTCACATTCACCTGGGATGAGACTGGGTCCACATTGTTGACTGTGAGAGGCAGGCCTGGCAGGAGGGTACAGGAAGTGGGAGAGGGTTACCTGGGGTGTGAGGGAGGGCGTTCCTCTCACATGACTAACAGCAGGCACCTCCCTCCCAGGAAAGTGGCCAGGCTGCCCACAGGAGAGGAAGCAGCCCCTGGCAGCTGGCTGTTCTGGGGGGAGCAAGCACCTGCTGAACCCCAGAGGAAGAAAGATATCCCCTCATCTGCTTTCTCCTCCCAAGGCTATTTTGGGAAAGTGGCACGTGAGGAGTGGAGCTGGGGTCAGGGTGACAGAATCTGCCTGGTTTCTCTATTTCATATTCCTGACACATGTGTGTGTGTGTGTTTCACTGCTTTGCCATCTTAACATGAATGGAAAAGTGACCATCACAGAGAAAGGCAGGGATACACTGAGAATGACCTTCCTAGCCGGGCATGGTGGCATGCACCTGTAATCCAAGCGCTGGGAGGCAAGAGGCTAGGGATCACTTGAGTTCGCAGGTTTGAGACTACCCAGGGCAAGAGAGCGAGACCTGGTCTCAAAAAAAAAAAGAATGACCTTCTTTACTCAACCCTCTCTGGACTCTTCTGCATTTCTGACTGGATTCATCCAAGGGTGGGAGCCCACACACAGTGGGGTCATCTGGAGCTTTATGGTGAAGAGAAAATGAGGACAGAGAAATGAGGACATCTCAATGTAGGACAGAGACACTAGTGGACCACGGGTCCTACATGCATGTCAAGTGTCAAGATACCTACAACAGCTGGATGCTCATGGCAGTCACCAGGAACCAAGGGTAGACTGGCTGGGGATTCAGAGGTCAAGGGTTAAACCTACGAGCTGCTCCATCTTGCTCTGGTTCCCAGGCACTGCACCTGCTCATCTGGCTCTTGGTGTCACATACCTGTCCTCCTGGTTGTCCTCTCCAATAGTGACTTACCCCAGTGTGAGCTGACTCAGAGATTTTCCCAGGTCCCACTCTGTGGTGTGAGCCTTTGCTGCTGCCCCTGCTTCCTTGACCTAGCAAGTCTGCCCCCTTACCTGTGTGGGAGGAAGCAGAGGGAAAGCAGGAGAAAAACTGACATCCTGAGGGCTAACAAATTGTGTAAGTGAGATTTCCTGGACTTCTCCATTATTAGTATTTCATTTCTCATGACTGCTGACTAGGCCTCAGGGCAGAAGATTAAGTGGAAATATTCTGGGTGTTACTAACTTTTTATATCTGTTTAGATTTTATTTTGTAAATTTGCAAGACATTTGAGACATGTATTATTCTTATCTTTGCTTTTCTCATTAATAGTGGCATGCAATATTATTTCTTACTTTTCTTTTCTCACTTAATATATTTTGGCTCTATTTCCATATGCTAATGAGGAGTATAAGGATGCTGCTCTTTCTCTTTTCAACACTTGTATTCCATGGTAAGGGTATACCACAATTTATTTAACCAGTTTTCCACTGATTGATATTTAGGTTATTTCCATCCTTTTTCTATAATAAATAAAAATGTAATAAATATATTCCCATTTGTAATTTTGCATGTTTTCAAGTGTGCCTAAAGTATAATTTCTAAGAGGAAATTGCCAGGCCAGAGACCACATGCATTTTACATTTAATAGACATTCAATTGCCTTCTATGGGTTTGTTGTGCCAGTTTTTTCCTAACAGAAGTGCATGATTGTCATTTTCTGTGCAGTTCCACTAAAGAATGTGTATTCAAAATTTCAGACTTTTGTTATTTTAATGGGAAAAACATAGAATGATTTTAGCTTACATTTTTCGTAATATAAGTGAGGTTGTATGTATTTTCAAAAACTTAAGTGGTTTGTAGTTTTTAAAGAATTATGTTTTTAATCTTTGTCAATTTTATAGTGTGGTGTTGGTATTTTTCTGATTAATTTGTAGGAACTATTGATTTATTCTGGAGATCAGTCTCTTAACAAGTTGGTAATACTTCTTCTTAGGTTGATTAAAACTCTTTTCTTTGCTTAGGATTTTTTTTTCCATGCAGGATTTTAGATTTTCATTTAATCATGTCAATTTTTTTATAATATGGATATTCTTTTATATTAGAAGGGTCTTCTTGACTTTCAGGTTTTTAAAGAATTCTCCCATGCTTTTCCCTGCATTTTCATAGTTTTATCCCTTTTGTTTAATGGTCTTCAATTCAAAATTTTGAATTTCCTAATCTAGTGACTCCAATTTTATTTTAGTCAACTTGCTAGCAAGATATTTCAGTACCATTTATTGAGTAATCTAATTGAGGAAAGGTTGACATTCAATTTTTTTATTGGCATTTAAGTTTTTTAATATTAAGTCATCCTATCCAAGATTTGGAATGGCTTTCATTTGTTTGAACTTTCTACATCTCCTTCAGTCCTAGTCTTGTTTACAGATGGAGTGTCTTTGGAAGGTAGAAACTGCCAAAATTCACAGGAAGTTTTAACTGTTTACAATGACACTGGTAACTAGGGGCCCTTTTATTTTCACTCACCTCCTGGGCAAAATTTACTTGCCTCTCCCTAGTGTGGTGTGGGGTTGGGGTTTGTGGGGAAAGGAGAGGATGTGTCACCAACAGATAGAGAGACAAAAGAGGGATGGATGAGGTGGGGAGAGGCACCACCATCTGGGAATCCAGAACTGAAAGCCAGCAATCTCGGACAAAGATAGAAAGAAGGGCAGGCGTGGAGGACTGTGGGTTACCAGCCAGGCCTGCAGGAAGGTGGGGAGGAAGAGAAACCAGAGAGGCAGGCAAGAGCAAAGTGGGGAGGAGGGGGTAGTGTAGAGCAGGAGGAAGAGGGGGCATAAGGAATGGAGGAGGAGGACCAGGGTAGGGAATAGAAGAGAGGGAGAGAAAATCTTTGAAGGACCACATTCCAGCAATGTTCTAAAGAGAATGCAACCCCTTCAAGGGTTGGGGTGATGTCCTCAATGTCAGCATCTTTTTAAACAACGTGTAATAAATAACATACGTGTATAGGTAAAAGCACATGCACTGCCTACCGATTAGTTATGAACTCCCTCTCAGCTACCACCAGGGTCAAGAAGTTTCCCTCTCCTGTATGTCCCAAAGGCAGCCATCGTCTAGATATTTTGTGATCAGCAGACAACTGCTGTTAAAATAAGGGAAAAAATGTTGGAAGTCAAGTCAAGCCTGGGACTGAAATGTTCTGTAAAATGGAATTAGAACCTATGCTAAGAAGGTGGGACTGGAGGGCAAATCAGGAAACTGAGGCAAATGTGCAGCTCTGCAACAGGGTCCCTCAAGTAGGGTTTTGGGAACAAGGCCACCACTCCATGGGCACCCCCATGGGCCCTCCATCTGCCTAGCTGGGAATGTGAGGCCCAGGCCAGCTGGGCTGACAGAGTAGTTACACATACAATTCAGTGCCTGTGTGGGTTCATAATGCAGAACTGTCTGAACTGCGGGGTGCAAAGCTCCACTAAAACTAGCCTGAGTATGGGGGATGTAGTAGTGGACATCTCCAAGCATTGGCATCAGCCAGTGCAACCGAGCTGGACCCAGGTGGGAAATGTAGTGTACTGAAATATCTTGCTAGCAAGTTGATTAAAATAAAATTGGATTCACTAGATTAGGAACTTCAAAATTTTGAATTTCTCAGGGAAATGTAGATTTCTGGGATTCTCTCTGGACTTCTGGTCTCCGTCATCTATGGTTCCATTCTTCAGAGTGCTTTCTCCTCTTGCCCAAAGTCCAAGAGAATCCTATTTCTACACTGGTACATTTTTTTAGTCCCTGATTCCTAGATCAGATGAGATCGGGCACGTTCAGGGTGGTATGGTTGTAAACAGTCCCTGATTCCTAAGGAATGCCTTAGTTTCCCAAAATTAGAATTTGGAGAACCACACCCCCTCCCTGAATTAGGCCCACCTAGACCCAGCCAACCCACTTGATTCTGGCTGAGGTCGGGATGGGAACAGGGTTTTCAGCAATTGTCTGACACGTGGCTGACTCTTGTTTGTGGGTAGAGCATCTGTGCTCCCCAAATTCAACCAATGCTCAGGGGGCAACCAAGACAGTTGGAATCATCACTGCTGCAAGGAAGCAGGGACACCTGCATGAGCAGCCTACCCCTGCCCCTCACCCCTTCATGGATGTATCACAGGGCTTTGTGTCTTGAAAGAGACCTTCGAAGTGAAAGTGCTACTGGTAGTTTAAAAGGTGGTTTTTTATAAAATTTATTTTACTTTAAAATTTTATTATTAAAAAATATTTACGTTGTTGCTCATTTTTTTTTACAATGATTAGTTTCTCCCCTCAGGTGTGGTCTCATAGCTCTCCCACCACCATTGTCCCTTGAGCCTTGAGCCATCACCACAGTCCCAGTGCTCTTCCCTCCCTTTTTGACCCCCTTCAATTCTCTTCCTGTTGGACACCCTGGACTATGTTCAGCTTGCCAGTTTTGTCTAAATGTGGTTATCCTGGAGTGTAAAGATAGAAACCTCATAGTTCTCAATGCCTGGGGCTGATAAAGACACTAGAGTTTTGGCCTTTGGGTATTTGTGAATGTCAAGTACATCTACTCTTGGTCTGTCGAGGACATAAAAGTCACAACTTGCTTTTGGCTCTTTTGGAGAGGGGCAGGAAACTGGCAAGGGAGCTAGGTTAGGTCAAAGGTCAAGAGACAGAGGGTGCTGAGTCTCAAGTGGAGTGGACCAGGGATTTCCAGACAAGAGTGGGCTTGGGGTTGGGGACCTGCTTCTGTGTGGCTGGCTCATGGTGAGTGGTCTGACTTGTTGGCTTGAAAAGGCGGCATGAGCAGGCAGGGCTCTGCTCTCCTGCACAAGGGAATTTAGGAAGGAACTTTGTTTTGAATTTTTAAAGACAGAATAAAATCATGAGGCCAGGTGCGTGAACAGACAGTGTGTCTATGTGGTAGTCTGTGCGCAATCTTTGTGGAGTGCTGAGGAGCCCCTAGAACTAGCAACTAATTGCTCTTGTTAAATCCAGAAATGTCTGCCTAAAGCAAAGCCTTTGCTTGAGAATGTTGCTGGAATGGTGTTAATAAATCACTCCCATGTTCAAATCTACATCTCTATGAGGTCCAGCATGACCACCATATTGAAAATTGTACCTCAGCCACCAAAAACGTCCAATACTCCTTATTCCTGTGGTATTTTATTTTTAAGGAGTTGACAGTGTAGCAGTTTCTGTCTCCTTCTACCAGTGTGTAAGCAGAAGTTTTTGTCTATTTATGTTTATGGATGCAACCATAGTCCATAGACATTTTAACAATAGTTAGTTATAGCCTCTTTATGTCCCTTGTTGCACTGTGCAACGTCATGTGAATTCATAAGCGGTTTACAACAGCTCTGAGGACACCAAGGGTGAGTAGTCCACAGGTGAGCACCTGCTTACAGACGGAAGGCTTTTAGGAGGTGGAGATATCTCCAGATCACAAGGAAGTTTTAGCTTTTCACGACAACAGCTTTATTAAGATCCACTGAGTCTCTAGTTATCTCTCTCTGCACAGCTTAGTCTTCTCTTCCTTGTGTGGTGTTGGGTTGGGGTTTGTGGGAAGAGGGGTGGGTGTGTCACCAACAGATAGAGAGACAAGTGGGGCATTGAAGGTACGGAGAGAGACACCACCATCTGGGTATCCAGAACTGAAAGTCAGCGATCTTGGACAAAGATAGAAAGGGCAGGTGTTTCAATCATTGTCAACTGTGAACCATTGAATACTTACTTGTTGATTGACTTGGTTCTGAGAGAGTAGGAGTCAAAGAATCCCTTTGACAGTCAAATGCTGACAGTCAAGCTTTGAGTGTGGGAGAATAGGAAAGAGACTTAATGAGCATAGGCTTTGGAACTTCAGAGATTATTTCAAATTTTCACTCTGACTGGACCAGCTGTGTGATGAGAAGACTACTTCTCTCTGTGTTTGGGCATGGAGCTGCGGTGAGGTGGCAAGCACTCAGTGCTTAGCAGAGTACCTGTGATGCTTGTGTGCTCAAAAATATTCCTTCTCCTAAAAGGTTGGGGGTGGGGGGTAGTGTTGGTAAGGCCCTTTGAATTGGGGAAGGGGTCAAAGCAGGACTGAGGAGACCCTGAAAGACATACTGTACACAGGGCACAAGAAAACATTCAAGAGTTTGGGGAATTGGGCTCTCAGGGGTTATAGGAACAGCCATTGCCTGGTCCCTGGAAGCATCAGCTCTGGGTAGGGAGGGGGAGTCCCTGGATGCATTTGCAGTGGGAGAGGGGTATAGCACCCCGGCAAATGGTGGCCATGTGTTCCTTGCTGATCAGTCCTCTTGATGAGACACAGTCCCCTAATTAGAGAGACAGAGTTTTGTTTGAAGCTTCAAACTGAGACTCTAATTCTAATCAGCATTTTAATTCCAGTACATTTGGCAAAATAAAAACAGCTGTGAAGAAAACCAATGAAACAGCTAAGAGGACCCTCATCCTTGCCTTTTAAGCCTCCTGCTTTTGGGGACCCTTGGCCATATCCATTTTCCCCCTCCCTCTGCTCTTTTAGATTTGCCAGGGACCACAATACCTGCCACCTGGCATATGCTCCCAGCCCTGACCCCCCAAAGCAGCCCTCTAGGTCCCCAACGGGGGCTGTTCTCTCAGTTGCCCTGTGCAGATATCTGGCACTTCAGCGGGTCTGTGGCAGGACCCATCACATGGTCACCATCTACAGTGATACCAGCAGCTCTATTTTCAAGAGATTGGGCGGCAAGCAAGTCATAAGCAAAACCAAAAAACACAACCCATGACCCTAGAACACCACTTTTTGCTACTGATGGGTTTGGCCTTGATCCTCCCTGTTTTTGTGGGTCAGCTGAGAAGTGTCCACTTACACAGGATATAATTTTAAGAGCCCTAAGACACCTAATTATCCTTTGGCCTGAAATAGAAATTCCCCTCCTAGAGACATGTCTTTAGGTCAAGAAGTCTTCTGCCAAAAAGAAATGATTTTTGTTTTGCTTGTTGTTGTTTTTTGTTTGTTTCCTTTTTAAAAAACTGAAGTGATATTGGTTTACCAGACTGTATAGATTTTGATTACACAGACCTATATATCAACATCTGCATACGCTACATTGTATAAGTCTAGCTTTCCTCCATCACGGTGTAATTGACCCCTTTAAACAAACTCCTAGATACAGAACAAAGATTGGTGGTTGCTAGAGAGGAAGCCAGCTGGAGGGTGGAGGAAATAGGCAAAGTGGTTAGTTTATGTGGTAGTGGGTGGAAACTAGATTTTCGGGGGTGATCATGATGTAGTGGATGAAGTTGTCAGATCATAATGCTGTACACCCCAAACATATAATGCTATAAACCAATGTTACCTCAGTAAAACTATATATGAAGTCAGTATAATGTGGAGTATAGAAATTATTTTTTATAAAGGGAAATAGAAAGCCAGAATGGAGCAGACTGCTTTGCCCACTAGTGAGAGTAAAAACCTGAGTAAGAAGAGCAGGGTGCTTGGTAAATCAAGACAATTGCTTTTTGATAAGGAGGTAGATATAGAAAATGTGCCTCTGGGGGTGGGAGTTTCTAGAAGGCAGACCAGCCAGGGAACCTGGCACTTGGAGAAGTTGCAGTGAGAAGCAGGGAGGTGAGAAATCTTGATTTCACTGACTTCCTTGTCTCAGTCACTGATGGTGGATTCTGGGCCATACTTTGATGCAAGAGTTTATGGAACTAATAATTCACTTATGATTCTGCCAGTGCTTGCCTATTATCTCCTCTGTTCTACAAGGGGAGTGAAAATCCTGCTCCCGCTTGTCCTACTAATTCAACCCCAATCCCAGGAAAAGGTGCCATAGTTCTGCGAGAGTCCAGGTAGAGGCCAGGTGCTCGCTTGGCTGGCTTGCCCAGTGAGTTAGATGCTCTTTTTGTTGTATTCTCTGGTTGATGGAGGAATCTGCAACATGGCTTTTGCTATTTACCAGGGAAGTTTGTCCAATGCAGAGAGCCTAACTAGACTGCCCTTTCCTTGACGCTGTAAAGGCAGGCTGTTCCCGTGTCTGCTTCAGCTGGTAAGAGGAAAGTAAATCCATCAAGCAAAGAATGTCTAATAGTCTCACCATTTCTTGTATACAAAGTTCTGTGCTAGTTACTGAAGGAGAAATGGAGGGAACAGAACTTGGGGACCACAGTTCCCATTTCCTGGGTGGTTCTTGCTTATATCTGTTTTTTTTTCAGATGTAACTTTTTTTTTTTTTTTTAACTTCCCTTTTATTTTCAGCGCTTCCTGACTTGGGCAATGCATTCTCTCTCTTCAGAATACAAAATGCTGCCAAGGAGTGTACAGTCTAGTCAGAAAAAATATTAAAAATCTTAGAATTTACTAGCTAGGAAAAAATTCTTGGAAGGAGTGATGCGAGATAAAAGTGGACTACAGAACAGTGGGATGGCTTGTGACACTCAGGCAAGTCCAAAGTATGAACCTCATTTGACTTTCATCTGCTCTTCAGGCTCCCGTGGTAGCTCCAGGTGACATGACTGCAGGGTGTCATTGGCGCCCACTCCCTTTGACAACACCCTCTGGAGATAGCCCTCAGCGTGCAGGGTGCATCCTAGAGAAATGCGTTGTGGCACCTTGCGCCTTGGGTGTGGAAGGGACTGAGGGGACCTCTGGTGGCTCACACTCAGTAGCAAACATGCCGGCACTCTGGGGTCAGTGATTGTTCCTTGTTCATCTACTCCTGTCTTGGCACAAGTTTATGCGACAGATCAGTTCTCCAGTAGATGTGGCTGTGGCTGGACTGAGCCAGATTTAACCATCAATCCTGAACATAAACCCTTCCATGAAGATGGCCTAATCCAGTGATTCTCATCTATGGCTGGGGGAACATAAAGATAACTCAGGACTCAAGGCCCTCACAGGTGTAGCATTTGTGGGACTCTGATGTTTGGGTTGCAACTGGGACCTCTTGCTTCTCCTCTCCTGAACCCACAGACACATCAGGACTCTCTAAAGGTCTACTCTGGTGACTCTCGAAGTCTGTGATTTTATGTGCCTGTTTGATAAGTTATCCTCAGAGGTGCTGAATCTGGTGTAGAGAATATGTCCTGGAGCTGGGACATCTGGTGGAACAGGTGGCAGTTCTGGGAGCCCTGAATGAGAGGGGAAGAGTCCTTGATGGGAGAAAGGGTAGTCGAGAGCAGGGAGAGAGCAGGATGTGGCTGTATCACTCCTTTCAAGGTACTCACCTGATTAAAATGTTCATATTGCAGACCTCTCCAGCAAGGCTAAGGGGGAAGGGAGCAGGGAGGGGGTAGGCCTTAGTTGCAGACTAGGCTTTTGAGGGTTGACTACATAGTTAACCTGAGAAGAGCAGGTATCCTCAGTCAGTTTGGGGAGAAGTGTGTGGAAGGGGGCAGAGGTAGTAAAATAAAGGGAGACAGACATGAGCTGATCTGATTCCGGGAAAGGTGTTGGGGATGCCAGTAAAGGGAGGTTTTTCATTTATTGAAATGTGGTGAAGTGATCCCACATCTCCAGGCTTCTGCTCAAGATACGTCACAGAATTCACAGGGAAGCAATGAGGTGGGTGTCTCCTTGGACAGCACAAAGGTGCTTCAAGGCTGACGCAGGCCCCTGCTGACGGGAGAGGTATTTCTGTGACCTCGGAGCTCTGTTTCCTGGCCTGAGCAAGCACTGTGCAGGGCACCCCCAGAAGCTGTGTTGTGGTGGGACAGGGAGGAGAATCTGGGGACCAATTCTGACGTTTCAATCAGCATTTGAAAAATTTATTGCTTTAATTTCCAAAGCACTCCGGGAGCTGTTTCTATTTGCTCTGTCTCATTTTACAGGTGGGAGGCCAGAAACAGATGGCAAAAACAGATGAATTTGGACAGAGGGACTTGGATTTCCCATAACCTGTCTCCTAAAAGTGATCGAAAGTCTTGCACCCCAGGTTCTGCTCTTGAACCAGATAATCAGGGGTCCCATCCCAGCTTACTTTCTACCTGGATAGACCCGGGCAAGTCATCCTGCCTCTCTGAGCCTTGTTCTTAGCTTGGTGGGCTGTGTGAGGATGGGAGATAATGTGTGTGCTTGGTTCTGTTCTGGTCACACCATCAGTTCTCAGGAAACGGTGGCTGTAATCTCAGTGTGGGTAATAACAGTGAGCACTTACCCCGGGTGCACCAGAGGTCAGGCGTCCTGCCTAGTAGTTTGCACATCACTGCCCTGATCCTCCAGCCCATTCCACAGAAGAGAAAGCTGACACAGGTGGCTCCAGAGCATGGAGAGCTTATGCCTTCTTAGCCTGCACAGAGCTTGGAAGCTAGGAAGGCTCTAGAGTCCATGGTTGTTTGCCTGTCTCTGTCCACAGAGACGATATATATGAAGGTTAGACAAAATCTCCTGCTTCCTTTGCGCTGATAAAACTCGTGACGCTGACAGCTTGCCACGGAGTCCTCATCTTCTCTTCCTGGGCTGTCCCTTTCCTTTTTGTGATGGTCCAGAAATGCATAGCCCACCCCCTTCCACTTTCTGATATTCCACCCCTCAGCTCCCAGAGAAAGAACTCGGCTTCCAGTTTGGTTCAAGGTACTTTGACCACATCTCCTCATAAAGCCCTCCAGGCAGTCCACGGAAGGGAAGTGTCCTCTCCCAGTTTACATATGGGAAAACAATGCTCTTTGGGTTGCCCATTTGGCCTCCTTTCCTTCCCCTTTTTTGAGGGGAGTATGTTCCAGGTAAGGGAGGGAGCAGCACAGGAGGAGGCCTTTTGGGGACTCTGCAAGTGTGGTTGGCACAGGTGAGAAGAGGATGTAGGTGAGGCCAGGCCTGGACGGTCCTCTCTTTGCTCAACTGCAAGGCCAGAGGGCAGCAGTGACCCTGTCAGTCCTTACACTGTACCTATGCACCTGTTCTGGATACAAAACCTTCCCACTTACTGCTGGGTCAGCAACTGCGGTGACCCCAGGGAGACCAGCAGTCCTATCAGTGGAGATGACAGGAGGGGATGAGGGCAGTGGGCCATATTTTCCTCTGCACTGTAGCAGGATGTCACTAGTTCTTTAATGACTGTCCTCACTTATGAAAGAGGTGTGGTAGGAGTATAGATATAACCTAACTTTGGTCAGGACTGCAAACTCCTAAGAAAATGGAAAGGGCTTCTTGGGAAGAGGCTTCATGTCCAGGTTAGCTTCTGGGGAAGTTGAGCTCCCTTGGGGCCACATGGGAACCCCTTGAGGCAGAATGAGGTAAGAGAAGGCTTGTCTGTGATGAGAGAAAGAAGAAGCTGGCTGAGAAATGGAAGTGGTCACGGTTCCCTCCTCATTCCTACTTCTGGGATCAACAGTCAGAGAAACTCAGACCAGCTATCCATCCTGCCCAGCTCCTGTGGGCACTTGTCTCTGTGGCTTCCTTCCCAGCTTTCCGGAGAGAACTGTGTGGTCAGTCTGAAGTTCTCACGTTCTGATTCACCGGAAAGCTTTGCTCAGTGGAGCAGGCAGGGTCTCCTACTCTGGCTCATAGACCCAGATTTTTCAGACTTTTGATTACCAGACCTCTTCTGCTCTGAGGCAGAAAGCCTACAGTTCCCATCATTCCCCCAATGCCCACAGCTGCTTCCACCTTCTCAGTCCTGAATGAACATGAGAGTCAGAGGTCGCGGCTCTGTCCTTGTGTTTGGGCTGGATGAGGCCTGTGGCCTTGATCCAGGGGAACTTGGGCAGTGACTCTGTATCACAGGGTTTCCAAGAAGGTCTTGACTTCAAGCAGCTTGTTGTGTGGGGACCACAGATCAGGCCAATGCAGATGAACATGTCCTGACTTTTGTTTCAGAAAATTTGGTCAGCATAACTGGGGAGAGAGAAATTGGAAAGGACAGTAATTGGAGCCTGATCCTGGGCAAGAGGTGAAAACCACAGAGAAACTCCATTTTAGTTTGCTCAGGCACAGCAGCTATCACAGCCTCTCAAGGTGGTGGGGCTGCTGACCTGAAGGTCATCTGGTTCAGCCTCAGTCTTTCCACAAACATGTCCTGGTGGCTTTGAGTACAGGTTTGTATCCCAGCTGGCCACTTCTCAATTGTGACCTTGGGAAAGGTGCTTACATTCAATCTTCACAGTCTGTAAACCTGGAAGAATAAGGACACTTTTGCCAATGGTTGTTTTTAGGATAAGGACACTTTTGCCAGTGGTTGTTTTGCCAATGGTTGTTCCACAAGTAAATGGAAATTAGTTAGCACAGGCCCTGGTTCAATAGTGACTATCATCTCCTCTTCCTCACTGCTGTGCTGCACTGTGCTGGGGACACCGGATGGGCAAGATCCTCTCCTGACCTGGAGAGGCCACTGCTCGTTGCCTGCTTTTATCCTATCTTCCTCTCTCCTTCTCTTGCTCCTCCCTTCTTCCTTTTCCCCTTTCCTTCCTCAATGAGCCCTGATTTATTCAGGATGGTTAAGTATTGCTCTCAAAACCATCATGCCCCAATTGGGGGAAGGAAAGTGTTGATAAAGGGGACCATGTAGTGTGCTTTGGGACATGGTATGTAAGTGGGAGTCATGGGGTGGGGTCCAGCAAGAATCTCTAAAGGAAGATGCTCAAGGTGGAGTGACAGTGTCACAGGAGTGGCTGTGACAATGACAGGACAAGTCTGATAATGAGAGCTGCGAGTAGGGAAGACCAGGAAGGGTCCTAAGTGCAGAGTCAGCAAAGGAGAACATGGAGGGTCAACCCAAACACCTGTTTTTGTCAAGAGTTTATTGGAAACCAACTCGGTCAGTTCTTTTAGGTAGTATCTGTGGTTGCTTTCACATTATAATGGCAGAAGGGACATGTGGTGACACAGATCATGTTGTCTGCGCACGCACACACACACATGCATGTGTACACACACCCCCCCTCTGGTCTGGCCTTTTCAGGAAAAGCTTGCTGACTTCTGCTTAAAGGAATCAGTGTGTCTTGTCCAGACTCTGGGTTGCTTATTTCCTAGTGCCTTAGTGCTGGCCATACAAATTCTGTGTGACTTATGCAGTGAGTGGGTCTTTTGGTTTCTGACACTCCGAGGCAGCATTACATGTGCACTGCCCTGTAACAGGATGGCTCCCAGTCTGCCAAGGTGTCACACGCTTCTGCCAAAAGATGTCAGGGAGACAGTTTCTGTGCAGAGTGTAAGCTACAAGCCACAGACTCCCTTTCAACTGATTAAAGCAGAAAGGACATTTTTGGACAGATAAAAATGGTCTGAGAAAGGACAGGTGGCAGGCAGTGGGAGGGGTAGCAGGAATCAGTCTCTCCGGGAGGCTAGAGGTAGAATGAATGGTGAATTCTTGGCTGTGGGGTGAGAAGATCTGCAGACAGTTCATGGGAGAGATATTCAGTACCCCCAAGGATTAGGGTGTTGTTGGAGTGATCACACAGTAAGGGTCCATCCACAGAGACATCTCCCTATTTCCAAATTGATCCAGTCATCCCTGTGTAGAACCTGCTGGTTATAGGCCCCTCCACCCTTGTCAATTTCTGCCCCCCTTCCTGATAATAAAATCCCCAATGTTTTTAGCAGCTTGCATTGCCAGTCAGAGTAAGAACACATTTCTCTGTTTTGTTTTCTTAGGTGCCTGGTGAGTGTGGACGACTCTTTGAAACTGGGATGAGAGCAGAAGAGATAGATATGACTCCTGGGATATGAACTTCAAAGTTGGGCCCTTCCTGCTTCCGTCTGCCTGGAATGCAGATGGGATGTTTCTCTACCATGGATCACATGGGAGAGAGCATCAATCTAAGAGAGACAGCTCATCAAGGGAGGACAAACCTGGAATCATGACCTACAGAGCCTGGACTCTGGGACTGCTCACTTCCAGTCGGCATTTGCCATGATGGGAATGGTGGGCATTCCCCGCTTAAGCCAATATTCATTCTGGGCTCTGTGATTCTCATTGGATACACTCAGTGACTTCCCAAGTGTCAGCACCAGTACTAATGCTGAGCTAAGTGTTGTGTTCCAGTAGCTTCCACCATGTGGATTTCTACTAGTGCTGCTGTGCAACACTTCTGCACTCTTTCCCAAAAGATAGTATGTGACTGTTTCTGGAGAAGCCCATTCCATTCTCACATCACCACTGTCTTTTCATCTATTCTCTGCAGGACATGCCAGTTTCCTCTGGAAGTGGTGTTGGACTATACCCTCTACAGACCTCACACCCTTTACTCCCAGACCAAGCAGGATGCTGGAGGGGGATAATGTCACCTGCCCATTTTCAATTCACTTCATAATTTTTTGTTCAGCTTTTATAGTGGTCAGTGAATTAATATGCACCCCGAAGGCTTTCTTTTGCTTCAATTTGATATTTTTTAATATTAAATATTTTCAATTTTAATTTCACCTTTTAATAGTTTAATATATTTTTAATATTTTTCTTTTGCCTCAATAAAATATATAACTTGCTATATCATTTTCTATGGGTGTTACCAAATGACTACAAATGCAGTGTTTACATATGCAGTGTTTACATATGCAGTGGTTTGAAAGAATAAAAATTTGTTATCTAGAGTTTGGGAGGTCAGAGTCTGACAGCTGTCTGCAGGCTGAAATCCCAGAAATGGCAGGGACACTTGGGGAAAACCAATTCCTTACTCCTTCCAGTTTGGCCACATTCCTAGCTTTGTGGCCATTGTCTTCTATCTTCAATGTCAGCAGCATTGGACCAAGTCTCTTCACTCTGCTGTCTCTTGGTATTCTGACTCTTCTTCCTCTCTCTTCTACCTTGAAAGACACTTATGATCACAGAAGGAACTAATCCAGATCATCCCCTTGATTTAAGATCAACTGAGTAACGATTTTGAGTCTATCTACCACCTTCAATTCTCTTTAACCATGTATCATAATGCGTTCATAGTTGCCAAGGACAACTTTGGGGACTGTGATTCTGCCTACCATATGAATTGATGATGGTGACCCTGACTACCTCTTGCTAGAGCTTTCTGGGGGCCAAGAGCTAGACCAACCACTTGTCTTATGATGTTTTACTTAATCCCACAACCCTGAGGTAGGCAGAGTTTTAAGATGGCCCAAGAGTTCTGTCCCTTGGTGTGTACATCCTATGATACCTCCTCCTTTTGAGTGTGGGCAGGACCTGTGATATCCTACAAGGTCACTTCTGATTAGGTCCTGGATAAGGTGAAGTGATGGGACCATTATCTCCATGGCAGGGTTATATAAGACTTTATTTTAGTGGACAGGGAGAGAGTTTCCTCCTGTCCATGAAGAAGTGAGCTGCCATGTTGTGAGGGGGCCACATGGCAAGGCTCAGGGTGTAGCCTCTGAAAGCCAAGAGAATCCCTCCTACAGCCAGCAGGAAGATGGAAGCTCTGTCACACAGTTACTAGGAGCTGATCCTGCCACATGAGACACATGAGAGAGCTTGGGAGCAGGTTCTCTTGCAGAGTCTCTACATGTGAATAAACCAGTCTGTATCTTAAATTAGGCCTTGTGATTCCCTAAACAGAGGACCTTGCCTGGATTCTGACCTATGGAAACTGTGATATAATGAGTGGGTCTGTTTAAGGCTGTTTGTGGTCATTTGCTGTTAGCAAGAGAAATGAATACATCAAATTTGAGAGAACTGAAGCCCAGAGGATCTGCGAATGATGCCAGAAATTATATTCAAATGAAGGTCTGTTTCCAAATATGATTGTATAATGCTGCTACTTCCCAAGTGACAAGCATCAGTTATTATTGGTGTGATATGGGCTATTTTTTTAATTGCCAGTACTTCATTTGAGATGATAGAAAGAGTTTATGGCATTCAGAAATGAAATTATGACTTTTAAAATCTGTGTAAGATACCTCACCTGTTCTGGATCATTTGGGTGGCGTTCTTGAGTTTTTATGGGGTCATTATTGTGAAGGATGTCACACCCAAATTTACATTTTGAAACAAGCTCCATATGTGACTGAATTTAAGGTAGAAACTTGCATTGTTTCAACCAAACTTCAAGCTGATGAAAGTTACAAAGTTATGCCAGGGAGTCTATGCCACAAGTAAGCTAATATCTCTGTTGGTATTGATATTGCACATCTGTCCATGGCAGATGTGGATCTTGATGGAAGGAATAAATGCAAAATCAACTGAAAGCTTTCACTGAATTTTTACTACTTTTTCATCTTTAGAAATTTTCTCTACCACAGTTGTAAAAAAAAAACAACCCTCTAGCAACGATTTTTACATTGTTTTATTTTTTGTAGAAATTTCCCCCCTCTTTTTTTATTTGCCGACACCACTGTTGATTTTTGTACAATATTTGATTTCTCCCTTTAAGTATCGTCCCCATAATTCTCCCACCACCATATTACCCATGAACTTTCACCATATCCACTTGTGCTCCCCGCCCCAGCTTTAACCCCTCTTCCTTCCCCACCCCTGCTATCTGCTTCAGCTCTACAATTTGCCTGCAAGTTTTGTCTTTTTTCCTGACCTTTGTTTGTTTCCCTGTATTCCACCTATATGTGAAACCATCTGATTTTTTTCCTTTTGATTTATTTTGCTTAACATAATCCCTTCAAGCTCCAGCCACATAAATGCAAATGGTATGTGTTTGTCTTTTTTATTGCTGAGTAGTATTTCTTTTTTCTTCTATGCACCATGTGTTTTTATTTTTATTGTTTTTCACCTTTCAAGTCTCAGTTTACTTTTTAAAATTTTATTTTTTAAATTTATATATATATATATATTTGCATCATTGTCTACCCCAAAGTTCTCCCACCACTTTATCAACTGTAAACCATCTTAATCTCTTGTGTCCATCCCTCCCCCGATTTTACCCTCCTCCCCATCTCTTAGCTGAGTAGCAATTCATTGTGTATATATACCACATTTCTTGATCCAATCTTTTCTGGGGCATTTAGGTTTTCTTTATATCTTACCTATTGTGCTGAAATAAATATAGAAGTGCAGATTTCCTTTCGAATTTCGATTTTCCTTTTTGTGTTCTTTGGGTAGATTCCTAGGAGTAGAATTATTGGATCATAGTAGATCCATTTTTAGTATTTTGAGGGTCTTTCACACAGTTTTCCATAGTAATTTGACTAGTTTTTATTCTTACACCAGCAGTGTAAGAAGTTTCCTTTTTTGATACATCCTAGCCAGCCAGCATTTATTGTTGGTTTTTTTTTTTTGGTTGTTTTTTTTTAATTCTCTCAGTTGTGAGGTGGTATTTCATTGTGGTTTTGATTTGCATTTCCCTGGTTATAAGTGATGTGCATTTTTTCCGTATACCTGTTGGCCATTTGCTTTTCTTCATTGGAGAAGTTTTTTTTTTTTTTTTTTTTTTTTTTTTTTTTTTTTTTTTTTTTAGCTCTTTTGGTTTTGTTTTGACTGTGTTTTGATTTGTCTTTGTCAAAAAGATAACTTTAATTTTAATGTAGGGATCTACATTAAAGTAGGAGCCCCTACTTTTCAGGGGGTCATGTAAGCTCACGCGTATCCTCACAGCTGAATACAGAGGTTCTGGTTATTCTGGGTTCTTCGCAATTTCTTTTTGTAGGATGTTCCCATAAGCTCTTCTGATACCAACAGCCTCTCACAATTTTCACAATTTTCTAGAAGGGAGGTTTGAATGAAATTGGATCATCTGGAGTGATAGGGCCGACCAATCTCCCTGGCAGAAGGAGATGGGCAGAGACCGGGGACTAAACCCTTGGTCCCAGGCTATCTGTTAAGGTGGCCTGATTCCCCTGGAAGCCTCTCACCAGGGCACACGTGACAGGAAAGCCACCCACCTCTCATCCCCCCCTGCTGGAGCCAACTGTTGTATTTTCTAAAGTTGACAAGATAAGCTATCACCCCAGTTGAAGAAGTCAGATCTAAGAGTGATTGAAGGCAGTAGTGATGATGGAATTGGAGCTCTTTCAAGGTGCCCTGCCAACTTGGCTCTTTCACAAACTTGTCACTTTATGTGTATCACTCTTCTTGCAGAGAGAATATGAGGAGCTGTGAAGGCCATTATGGCATCCAATGAACAGGCACCTGATTCTTGAGAAAGACAGTAACTTTTTTAGAATAAGAATTTGGAAGTGGAGAACACTCTAGAAGTCATCAAGTCCAATCCTTTCATTTTACAGGTGAGAAAGCTGAAATTCAAAGAGCAGAGGCAACCAATTTACTTTGTAGAGTTCACCTACCCCCCTGGGAATAAATAACCTCATCAGTTACTTTGTAGAGGGCACCATGGCATTGCCCTTTATTCCTCCTGTGAATTAGTAATTACAGTGTCATTTTCCAAGGCCTATTGTCCTTGAGTGAACTGACAAAAATCAGAGCCTGACTCTGCCCTAAACATAGGGTTCCCATAGGTAAAAGGCTTAACATTCCTGTAGGAATGGGTCATTGGGTTTCTCCACTTCCAAATTCTTCTTCCATTTGCCTCCATTATGTCTACCTTCCAACTTCTGTTTTATTTCCTCAAAAGTTTGGTGTGCTCCTCACAGGATGCTGGAGTGGGAATGGCACTACTTGTTTTACCCAGGTCAACCTAGATGCAGCTTCTGGAGAACTCTGTCCCCTCCTCCCTGGGTCTCGTATTGCAGAGATGTCACTTTGAGGGTTGGAGGCAATGGGGTTGGTGGAAGAGTTCACCCATTACTCACATGGTCACCCTCTAAATTCTTGAGACAGTCTCTCTCCAGCTATTGTGGTGATCACAGTCCTCCTTTCCCCACCTCAATTTAGTTGCCTTACCTGGGAGTTCCTCAAAGACAAAACAAATTTACCATCAACCAAAACTGAAAGTTACAAGTTTACAGGGAACAGAACCCTTCCAAGAGAACCCTCAATGGCCAGATTTTACTTTTAACTGCTAATGATGGAAAGATTTAAATTGGCAGCTGGCAATGAAGATAATGCATGGAAATCATTGTTTTTGGCAACTTCAGTTTTGGGATCTGTGCTGACCTACCTGCCCTGGCTCCAGCCTGAGGGGAGGGTTTGTTTGAATTGCATCTGTACAGGATGCAATGTGCATCTGAGTTCCTGGACTCAGTCCCAAGGGGGAGGCCAAGGCAGGTGATGGTGCCGACCTCTGAACACTGCACAGTGCCTGGCACATAGTAAATGCTCACTCTCGCCCATCCCCTAGGGTGATGACAGACTGGAAAGTCCATGTGAAGCACAGACTGGAAAGCTGTGTGAAGCATAACAGGCCTGGGCTTTCACCTACCGTGGGGAAGTGCTTGTGCTTTCGGGGGCTCAGGGACATAACGACAACTAAGGGGCCCAACCCAGAACTTCCTTTGACTTGGTTCCTCTGTTTAGAAATGCCCTCCTTGTGGCTTCAAATATATGAAGAGAATTGAACCTGAAAGATAGGCAATTTGGACAGGTTTCAAACCCACTTAAAACTGGCTCTAAATTTAGATATGAACTGGAAACTTGAGTTTCAAGTTCCCCTTGACTTGGGTGAAGTCTGAATTTCTAACTACTGTACATTTTAATTTACCGGCTCTAATTTTCTTGATTTCTCCCCAATGCCTTCCCCCTTTTCCACACACCCTACTTTGTATCTTTCCTTTGCCTGTGGCCATGACTTTCCTAACTCTATTGTCTGTTACCATTGCTATGAACTTGTACTGTGCCTTTTCCTTGGGTCTTGTCTCCTGGACTGGCTTTGAGGGTTCATTGTCCTCAGGCTTCTTTCCTGTCCCCTCAGAGAAACCTGCTGGGTCTAAGATATGCTGGGTCACAGTGAAGGCTTGAGGACTACTCAGTTGTGAAGATAGGAACTGGGAGGCCGTACATGTCCACCAGGTTTCCAGATCCTTGCCTTTTCCTCTGGTTACTTGTTCCCTGAAAGTAAACAAGTAAATAAGCATGCAGACCTCAGAAAAATGGTTTGATGAAGAACATGTTTACGAAATTTTATTTTTTATTATTTGTTGTTATTTACACAGTTTAAAAAAGGTTGCATGGGAACCTAAACATGATGCTGGGCAAAATTCAATCAAATCAGAAAACTCTCCCCTCCTCCTACCACATGGTACCAGCTGATTTGTCTTCAAATCAGCTCTATTACTGGGGGAACTAAGGATTGAAAGGGTAGAAACTGGCACATGGGCAGAACTTGAGTTCAGGTCCCACTTTTCAGACATTCCCCCTTCTTATGGAGAGAGTGGGAATGTGATATCATTTATGTTATGACTCCTCTGCAACCTGTCCATGGAGTGTAAAAGGTAGCAACCACAGAAATTTGTCCATTCAATGAGCACTTACTGTATGACCCTGGGTGTTTTGAAAAGAGCCAAGGTGTCAGGGAGAAGTTAGAATTATTTACAGACATCAAGAATCATGATCACAATAGAAATGATTTATTCTTATTGGAGTCTAGCTAGCTACATTTACATGAGAGCTCAGAGGAGGGAAATGGTTTCCACTGTAGGGTGTGTGAAATAGTCAAGTGGACTCAGTGGAGGTAATGACACATGAGTTGGAAAAAAAAAGAAAGCATAATTTTGTAATAAAAATCATATATGAACATATATGAACATCTCAACAGTTCACAACAAGGCACACCA